>LBNU01020307.1:234867-254621 GCA_014162995.1 Artemisia annua | reverse complement strand
CTGCTCTAATGGTGATCAATTTGTTCATCAATTGGACAATTTTGAAGGATGATGATTGAAAAATACTGGTATGATCTTAATTGTATAAAATCTTTTGAATAAACAAGTACTTTATTCAAAGTACTGCTGATCAAACAGTACTTTCCCAAAGTACTGCTTGCAGCTTAAAATCAGTTAAAGTCTTTTTGAAATAACAATTTTTGTCATGGGCAAAATACTTTTTGAAGCACAAATGTTTACAGCAACAAATTGTTTTTGGAGATGAACATGGTGTTAGTACTTGTGCTACACAACAAATGGTATTCAACTCACCATGTTTAACAGACAAGAAAGAGTTTGACTCATCATGAGGGTACGGCTCTGATGTGACAATCAAATCCGTTTTTAGTTGACAATTTACTAAAAATTGTATGGTTTCAACTCACCATATCTGAAATAAGTAAAGAGTTGACTAGCCCATAAGAAAAATGGCTTGTGGTAAAGGCTGTGGAAAATCCATTTATATGGTAATTAGTTCACCATGGTTGTGATCAAAGAACTAACTAGTCCATAAGCAAACGGCTTTTGGTAAAGACTACTCAAATCCGTTGATAGCTGATGATTTGCTAAAAATCATATGGTTATCAATGTACCATGGTTTACTTAACCTAAACATTGGCTACTCCAGAGTTAATGGCTTTGGTAAAGAGACATCAAAATCCATTAATTTTCAATGATTCACCTCTCACAGGAGTTAATACACCTGGAAGTGATGAGAATAGTATGAAACTGAATATGATTTGATGTACCTTATGTTGCTGAGTAGCTGAAAAGAGATTGAGATGCTGTAAAGACAAAAGATTGTTGCTGATAAAGATTGCAGATACTTTATGTTGATGATAACAGAACAACGAGTATGATTTTCAAAGAAGACAACCTTTCCTTGAAGATAAAGCTTACACATGGAAACTTGAACTCAAACAAGTAGAATTCAAGTTAGGGGAGGATTTTTGGGGTATAAAAGATCAAAGTACTGCTGAAGACCAAAGTGCTGCTAAAGTGTTTAAAGTAAAAGTACTGCTTGTGATCAAAGTACTGCTTGTTGATATAGTCGAAGTACTGCTTGAAGATAAATACTGAAGATTAGATTAGGAATATCATGTATAATCTAGAATATTCTAAAGTTAGAGTTTGGATACTTGTCGTTCAAGTATTGTAAACCGACTAGGGTTTTCCTTGTGCCTATAAAAGGATCCCAAGGTCAACATTAGAGATACGAATACTTTTAGAGAAAAGCTAAAGTTCGATATTAGCTATATTAGGGTTGTTTGTGAATCTGTACAATTAGCAGGTTCAAAGTTTGGTTAATATAAAGTGTTGAAGTTGTTATAATTCTTCTTAGCTTTGTTAAGTAATTCCGCATACTTAATAGAGTAATTCAGTGTTTCATCATTAGTATTTTAGGATTTATCCAAGACTGCTAAACCTTAGACAAGCTATAACAAAGTAGTTTGGTCAGAGTATAACGATCCAACATGTTAGGCTAAGGGTAATGATATAGGTATGGATTTAGACATGGGATTTATTTAGTGAAATTGGTTATAAAAGAAAAATAATAAGTTGAAAGTCCGTTTTCTTGAAATAACGATCTCCGTTTGGCACATATTCCGCCAACACTTTTATTCCGACTCATATATATTTTCTTTTCTTTTCTTCTCTTTTTTTTTCTTGGGAAATATTTGTTCTCCCCCCATACTTACGATAAACATACCACTTCGATAAAAACTTAGAAGTTTGCAACCTTCGCATTTCTTTCAAAACAGTATAATCCGTGATTATTTCTTTTCCTTCTTTTTTTTTCTTTTCTTTTGGGGACTTCCAACATGGTTCATAGGTTTGCTAAAGTGTATAAATATATTTTTTTATAGTGGATATAAGAAACGAAATAGATAGGCTCAGAATGTTGTTCTAGTGGTATCTAGCACAAAAGATAAGCGCTATAAAAGGTTTATATAGGAAATTAGATAATCGATATGATTACTAATATAATTTTTATTGAATGGCTATTTGGTGTAAATCCTAAGTTTGCCTCTTATCATTTAAAATTACTTATATCACACGAATGTGATCTTACAACGGTCTCGTAAAGATTTTAAGCACAAGTTCTAGAATAAATAAAANTTCTTGGGAAATATTTGTTCTCCCCCCATACTTACGATAAACATACCACTTCGATAAAAACTTAGAAGTTTGCAACCTTCGCATTTCTTTCAAAACAGTATAATCCGTGATTATTTCTTTTCCTTCTTTTTTTTTCTTTTCTTTTGGGGACTTCCAACATGGTTCATAGGTTTGCTAAAGTGTATAAATATATTTTTTTATAGTGGATATAAGAAACGAAATAGATAGGCTCAGAATGTTGTTCTAGTGGTATCTAGCACAAAAGATAAGCGCTATAAAAGGTTTATATAGGAAATTAGATAATCGATATGATTACTAATATAATTTTTATTGAATGGCTATTTGGTGTAAATCCTAAGTTTGCCTCTTATCATATAAAATTACTTATATCACACGAATGCGATCTTACAACGGTTTCGTAAAGATTTTAGGCACAAGTTCTAGAATAAATAAAACATCGGCACACTCATAAACAAAGAAACAAGCCATAAATAAGGGCATTAGGCTGAAAATTCCTCAAATTTTAAGTGGTAATGGTTATGAATATGCTAGCACGTTATCAATTCCGAGTCGAATTAGCTTAAATGATTTAACTCGATTATTTTTCCAAAATATATAATAAGTGCGGCGCACTATGTTGCAAAACCGTCGCACATTTATTTATTTAAAAAGCTATTTTTTTTATATTAAAATTCATTCTAATTTATCTCACCCCCCATACTTATTATGAACATTGTCCTCAATGTGACAGAATATAAATAAAATAGAGAAATGGGAATGAGTTACTTTACTATAAGACGAATTAAGCAAAAGATTAGATATATATTATTATTATTACTTAGTTATGCATATAGATATATAGATAATTATAGTTATTGTTCCATCTTGTTCTTGTTCCCCCCATACCATTGTTTTGTTTTCCAGATACCAACACAAATTGTTTGAATGCCAACAGAGGCATTAGTTACAGACCATACCAATGAAATTTGTCATAAAATGTTTCAAATGACCAGATCACTGGTCCAACCTCCAAGTACGCCGCACTTCATTCAAAGTGCGGCGGGGTGTTCTGCTGCTGCTGCTGTTCTTGTTGTTGTTGTTGTTGTTGTTGTTGCTGTTGCTCTATGGTGGTGGTGGTGTTACCATTCATCCAAAGGTTCCTCCTTTACAACCTCTGGCAAATTCTTTAGCTTCCCCGTCTCACTACTCCTCAGGTACTCCAAATCCTTCATCCCAACATCTCCAAATTTCACCTTTCTTCCCAACATATCCATGTCTCCTTCAAGTATTATCCCTAAGCTTTTTGCCAACCTGTTGACCAGATGCCCACAGCATATTCTTCCTCCTGGTATCACAGCCACACTCCTCAAATGCTGAGCTATCAACCAGACTACATTTAGGTGGGACTCAGGGTGTTTCTTGTCAAAGGCATGAAGAATCCATAAATCATCATCAAGCACATACTGCTCATAATGACTCCTATGAAAGATAGATTTTACCAAGATTTTGTGACTGATCTGCAACATGGGGTTCTTAATTTTCCACACTCTCTTTTTTCCATAAATTCTCACATCTTCCCTACTGATCTCTTTCCAATATCCATCTCCATCAAACTCTTTCATGACTCTTTCTCCTCTCATGACCAGACTCCTAAACTTAGCATCACTCAACTCTTCATCAGAGTAAACTCCCAGCATCCTTCCTAGCTCCCACAATGTAACAGAATATTCTTTTCCACCAAGCCTGAATTTCATCAATTCACCATTCAAAATCTCACTGTCACTCATTTCTCTTCTAACCCTTAAGGAACTGAAAAACTCCATGCACAAATCCTTGAATACAGGTTCTTTGATATCCACAGCTTTCTTCCACATGAATGAATCAACAACTTCATCAGGGAATACTACTCTAACCAGCAACAAATTCTCAAGATCTTTCTCACAGCTTAGGTTTTTCATGACTCTCCAATCCACTATCCTGGGAATGTCAATGTACCTGTCTTCTATCTTCATTAGCTTGTCATTGAACTCCCTCTTCTCCTCTCTTGTAGCTCCATTCCATCTTAAATTGGGGTGGTATTTAGTTTCTCTGGTATTCTTTTCCCTTTCAATAGCCCCTCTAGTTCTTATCTGTAAATAAAAAAAAAATAATCCATAAACACCAGAATATTAGTTGTTAGTGCATACATATATCAAATTCTCTCTCAAAATACTCATTTCAAAACACTCTGTCTCAATCTCAGACAAAAAGTGTGACGTACTTAAGAACAAGTACGGTGTACTAACTAACTTAAAATGTAAGTACGGCGGTTCAGATCTGAAAACCGGCGCACATAGCATTAAGGCGCGAAATATTTGATTCTAAAGCCTCATTTCAACAATTCTATGTTTTCAAACTCCTACTACAGTTTCTCTTCATCATTTTCTAAAAAGGCCTTTTAAAAATAAGCAGTTCTTATTTAAGGTTCAAGCATAACGGCATAATTCATAAATTTTAATTCGTTAAATTCAAGATTCTTCCTTAACTTTTCATTTCAATCTCTCCTAGATCAAATAAGCACATTTAGTTTTCTCTTTCGCAAAAATAGTGATCAAGGCTAAAAACCCTAACCCTAATTCGATTCAATCACTCGTAAAGGTTATGTTATATGAAATTGGGTAGTCCTATAAGTTCTATTTATTCTAACCAACATATAAATCAAAAAAGAATCTAACATTTTATAAGAATAAGAATAAAAACATTAAAAAAATACGAAATAAAATCAAACAAAAAAAATGGATAAACATACCGAAGACATGATAATGTGGATTGTTTACTTTTGAAAGATTTTTCTGTGGAAATTTTTATCAAAGTGGTAGCGGTTTCTCTCTTCTTGTGTGTGAAAATGTTGTGAGTTATGAAAAAGATTCAAGTTATATTTATAGTCCCGCTCAGAAGTGCGGCGTACTTGATCCCAAGTACGGCGTACTTGATGCAAATTTTCCACAGTCAACTATTTCAACTAACATGCATACGTAAAAACGTTCAATCCACATATAATCAAACTTCATTATATTCATTCATTCATCAAAACATTCCTTAAGTTTCCAGGATACAATGTTTTGGTACGTTTTATTCAAATGATGAAAATAACATAGAAATGAAAAATAAAAACGAGAAAAATAAACTTAGGAGTGTGTGTTGTTACTCCTATCCGTCATCCATAAATTTTCAAGCTCTGAAATAACCGGGTGACATAACATCACTCAGCTTGTATTCTCCAGAAATTTTTCTTCTAGTTTTCTTAGTCTCATATCCTCTCTCAAAAGTATTTCCAAACGGATCCACAATCTTAACGTTAATGTGCCACTTCCTATCTCCTTTAACTTTCAAATTTCCCCCCGAGTAGTTAGGTGTCCAGTCATTATTGGTCAGAGAAACTGGTAACGCTCCAAGAAATCCTACCAACTTTTTCCAAACACAAACATCACGAAATGGGTTCAAGTAATCTTGTTCACCAAGGGCACGATCCATAGCATCTTCACATTCCATATAGCTTGGATAAACAGGTCCGTAAAATGGATTTCCATTCTCATCCCTTCTTGGGGAATATTCATCATCCTTTTCGTCACTATCACTTTCTTCCTCTTTCTTTTTCATGGGCACAATTTTGTAATGCCCCCATACACACTTATATTATCATTCCTCATGTCCATTATAGTTCCAAGAGTGTACATGAAACTTCTCCCAACAACTAATCGCACATCTCTATCAATGGGTACATCAAAAAGTAGGAAATTGGCAAGAATGGTGTTTGTGCCAATTTGGCAAAGAACATTGAGCAAACGTCCCATGCTTTCCGCACTAGAATGGTCTAGTAACTTCACTTTATCAATCTTAGGACTTGCTTTACCTCTCTCCAAAAGTGCATAGATACGGTATGGCATCATGTTAATGTTTGATCCGGTGTCTACCAATGCATTGTAAGTGAGCTTTCCTTCCAAACGAATGGGCAGAATAAAACACCCCGGATCTCCTCCTTCTNGAACATTGAGCAAACGTCCCATGCTTTCCGCACTAGAATGGTCTAGTAACTTCACTTTATCAATCTTAGGACTTGCTTTACCTCTCTCCAAAAGTGCATAGATACGGTATGGCATCATGTTAATGTTTGATCCGGTGTCTACCAATGCATTGTAAGTGAGCTTTCCTTCCAAACGAATGGGCAGAATAAAACACCCCGGATCTCCTCCTTCTTTCACAACTTTATGCTCTTTAACCACTTTTTTAGCCAACTCATGTTCCTCTTCATTAGTAACTTCTCCATCAAGTTTTAGCCTATCAATCAACACACTATCAAGCATCATTTTGTGTTTGTCCAAGTTCTTCAAAGTTTAAATAACGGGTCTTTTTTCATTTAGCAATATCACCCTTTCTAACACATCTTTTTCAAACTCTTCCCTAGTCAACTCCTCTTGTGTTTTTGCACGGTTTATGGTTAGTGATGGACCTTCATCATCATAGGTCATTTTGTAAGTTTTTTTGTTGTTTGTTTTTGTTTCTAGAGCTTTTTTCCCATGTTGCACACATAGTTTGGGAAATCATTGGGGTTTGGTGAAAGTGGTGGAAGTTATTCAACCGAGAAGTTGGCTAGCAAAGCATCTAGCTCTTCATCCTCCGAATCATACACAGGTGGTTCGGGCCAAAGTTTTATTAGGCCAAGTTGTAGGTTCACAATGGCTTTAGCTTGCCTAAGAAAGTCTCTACCAAGTATCACAGTAGGTTCAACGTCATCCTCTTCCGGATTCACATAAAATTCAACCACATAAATCTCCCCTTCTAAATTTACCAACAATTTCTTATCAAACTTTTTGTCCCCATTAGCTAACTTAGTGTACTTCCATTTCTTTTCAATTACCACTTCTTGAGAAACATAATTTTTGTCACAATCCAAATCAGTAACTCCATCAAAAGCATTCACACCTTCCACATAACAAGGTGTCATGTACCTATCCCAAATTCCATCTTCCTTCTCCATCCTAAAGAAAGTATAAGCCTTCACCTCCTTTTGTTTTCCACTGTCTGCTGTGTCCCAAGTGCCTTCTCCATCCCAATTACCTTCACTTTCAACCTGATCATTCTCAGCAAGAGAATTTCCCTTATCTAAGCACATTCGTCCAATACTCGATTTTGGGTCCATTTCTAACATTTGACAACATAACATCAAACAAACCATTAGTATGTTAGTCCAATCAAAACTAAAAGATATTTTGCACTCCAGTAACATCAGTAAACATTCAGAGATCAAAAGATGAATTTGTTTGATCATTATGAACAATATAAAAGTCTTTTGTGAACTTCTGGTCGTAGAAGTGCGTCGTACTTGATAACAAGTGCGGCGTACTTCTTATGTTTTAATCTTTTGAAATTTCCCACGAAAGACCGTCGTACTTGATAACAAGTGCAGCGTACTTCCTCTGTTTTCAGTCTTAATTTCTTTGTAGTTTTTAGGATATTTCAGAATTACTATTAACTTAATAATCCAGGTTATTATCATGCATAAATAATCAAAAACAAGAAAATGTCTAATTAACCAAATAAGCAAATATTTTTGAATTTTCGATGAGTCATAACATATTAACAAATGCATCAATCCAAATAACAAAGGCACATAAAAAGCAATCCTCATGTTCTCAGCCTTGAATTTAAGCATTAAAAAGTTTTTGTTTTGGGTTGGTTTTGTCTCAGTGAACATTGCGAATTTTTTCTGAAAGTACGACGGTTTAAAAAGTAAAACCGGTGTAGTTGAAATTTTTCCAGAATGTACGGCGGACAAACTATGAAGTACGGCGTACACTCAGTCTCAGAAAGCAAAAATTGATTCAGTTTGCCAGAAAACTGTAAGGCTATGTTTGTAAAAAGTTTCAAAACACTAAACTAACTTGATTTATCAATGCCAATCCCCGGCAACGGCGCCAAAAACTTTGATGTGTTTCAATAGCTTTAAATTTATAATACTAGTTTCACCATTTTTCCTTAATTTATAAAACACATGGGTAAAGTATAACCCCCGTTTATAGCAAAGGTTTAGGTAAGACCAGGTCGTCCCAAGAGATTGTAGAAAAGCCAAGTTAGCAATTGTGTTAAAGTAAAGTTCTTAGATTGTCACTTATCCAAAAACTAGTAATTTAGATTGATTGGTTGTATGATTAAAGATATGTTTATTTAGGCTAAGAAACATGGAAGTAGCATGAAAATGATAAGCAAGCAATCAAGAAGTAGATATATAAGCAAGATATGCATGGTTAACACTCGTACCTATAACTATCCAACATATTAAGAAACCCTTTCGACCTATGATTTTTAATATATCAAATGCATTAAGATTGGTTCATAACAGAAGTATACATAAGCCAATTTCCTTATCAAGTTCGTTAGACATGAGATAAGGCATTAAACAAGATTATAGATGGGTTGATAAATGTTTTATCGACAAATTTCTACAAGGTTAACACCAAGTTGCCATAGACAAACACCTTGAAATAATACCAAAATGGTGGACCCTTTCGACCTGCTTCTACCACAAAGATACATCAAACATTCAACAATGATCCAAGTATAAACTCATCAATTAAACTTAAGCATAGTATCAATAGCAAGGGTACATTACATTGCAAACAACCATGTGACTAAATCACCCGGATAAACATATAACGACTACTCCATAATTGTAAAACTCATAACATTCAACATGAATTTCATAAACTTCATAATTCAATTCGACAAAGTAGAAAAATGTACCAAAGTGATTACAACGAAAGAACTAATGGTTTCACAGAGATAACTTCTCTCGGCTCGTTCTCTAAACTCTGTCACAGTACTAGAATCACGACCTAGACCTTCGATGTAGTGAACTTGGTATAAGTTCACCAATCTAACGTGGTATTCCTCCCCTACTTCTCGTTAGTGTTGTGTATTTTATCCTCTGCTTATGCTCTGTACTTATATCCATATTTCGACCTAATTCAACTCCAAGGCACAGTAAATGAGGACAAGTGATCGGCCTCACCATGAATGCAATCAATAACTCTGTTTTGTAACTGTCAAGGTAAGTGCGCCGCACTTCGCAGAAAGTGCGTCGTACTTCTCTTATTTTCAATTCCTTTTACCCGCCAAGCAAGTACGCCGCACAAAGTCCTAAGACCGGCGTACTTGGGTCTTTTATACTTGTATATTTCTATTTTAAGTCCCTCCTTTCTTGTATTTGTCATTTAATCATCCTTTTAGTGATATTTCTGACTTTCTTCTCTCATTCTGTCCTGCAACCAGATTAGTACCAATTCTACACAAATAGCATCATATTCTATATAATATAATAGGTAAATGATATATATATAATCGATGGAATAAATATGTATAATTAGAGCGTTATTAATCCCCCATACTTAACTATTGCTTGCCCTCAAGCAATCTTAAAAATATTATTATTATTTTTATCAAGAAACCATAAGCCAAAATAACGCGACTAAGCATCTCACGAAGGTGAAAAGTATAATTCACTCACACTCATATATCGGGTATAAAAGAATCACGCTCAGTTGCTCAGACATGTTAAATAAATTACCATAGGCTTGTACATAAAACTAAACTTCACCGACATGGCGTAAGCACCAAGTAAATTTTATCAAAGAGGACTTTTATTCGGGTTATAATGTTATGTTGGGGTATAAAAGATCAAAGTACTGCTGAAGACCAAAGTGCTGCTAAAGTGTTTAAAGTCAAAGTACTGCTTGTGATCAAAGTACTGCTCGTTGATATAGTCAAAGTACTGCTTGAAGATAAAGACTGAAGATTAGATTAGGAATATTATGTATAATCTAGAATATTCTAAAGTTAGAGTTTGTATACTTGTCGTTCAAGTATTGTAAACCGACTAGGGTTTTCCTTGTGCCTATAAAAGGATCCCTAGGTCAACATTAGAGATACGAATACTTTTAGAGAAAAGCTAAAGTTCGATATTAGCTATATTAGGGTTGTTTGTGAATCTGTACAATTAGCAGGTTCAAAGTTTGGTTAGTATAAAGTGTTGAAGTTGTTATAATTCTTCTTAGCTTTGTTAAGTAATTCCGCATACTTAATAGAGTAATTCAGTGTTTCGTCATTAGTAGTTTAGGATTTATCCAAGACTGCTAAACCTTAGACAAGCTATAATAAAGTAGTTTGGTCAGAGTATAACGATCCAACAAGTGGTATCAGAGCTTGTGTAGAAACTCTGATTAAGAAGAAACCCTGAACCCTAAATCAAGTCGATCTTCTAAACAAACCCTACAAGATGTCTCAACCTGAACCTACACCTATGCCATCCATCACCACTGTTAGAATTCCCATAGTCAAGAAGGGAGAGTATGATCTCTGGAGCATGAAGATGAGGCAGTACATTGCTATTACTGACTCTGCACTTTGGGATATCATTGTCAATGGCAATCAAGTTATAGAAGAACCTGAAGTCGTTCCTGGACAGCCTAAACCACCTCAGCAACAACTCTCTGCAACTGTAAAGAGGAATCAAGACAAAGCTCTCAACATACTGCTGTCTGCTATCCCTGATGGCCACCTGTTGAAGTTTCATAATGCTAAGGATGCTAAACAACTGTGGGCTGCTATCAAAACAAGATTTGGAGGTAATGATGCTTCCAAGAAGATGCACAGAAGTTTGTTGAAGCAGCAGTTTGAAACCTTTGCTGTTGGAGAAAGAGAAGGACTTGATGCTGCCTATGAGAGATTTCAAAATCTTCTCAGTATGCTAGAGATACATGGTGTAGAAGTCTCTACTGAAGATGCAAACTTGAAGTTCCTAAGGAGTTTGCCATCTATCTGGCATGTGATTGCTACTATGATCAGAGGTCAACCTGATTTGGCTACTATGGACTTTGATGATTTATACAACAATTTGAAGGTGTATGAGCATGAGATGAATGGTAAATCAGGTTCATCAACCAACAATATTGCTTTTGTGTCTCCTGCCAAGCCAAGCAGTACTTCCACTAAAAGTACTGCTTATCCAGTTCAAAGTACTGTTGGTGATGTTTCCTCCCCTACTTCTCGTTAGTGTTGTGTATTTTTTCCCTCTGCTTATGCTCTGTACTTATATCCATATTTCGACCTAATTCAACTCCAAGGCACAGTAAATTAGGACAAGTGATCGGCCTCACCATGAATGCAATCATTAACTCTGTTTTGTAACTGTCAAGGTAAGTGCGCCGCACTTCGCAGAAAGTGCGTCGTACTTCTCTTATTTTCAATTCCTTTTACCCGCCAAGCAAGTACGCCGCACAAAGTCCTAAGACCGGCGTACTTGGGTCTTTTATACTTGTATATTTCTATTTTAAGTCCCTCCTTTCTTGTATTTGTCATTTAATCGTCCTTTTAGTGATATTTCTGACTTTCTTCTCTCATTCTGTCCTGCAACCAGATTAGTACCAATTCTACACAAATAGCATGATATTCTATATAATATAATAGGTAAATGATATATAATCGATGGAATAAATATGTATAATTAGAGCGTTATCAGTAACTTTTTGAAAATATTAAGTCTAGGGACTATTTTTGACATTTCTTAGAAGGTATAAGTATAAGGACCCTTTTTGCAAAGTTATAAAACCCTAGGATAAAAAGTTAAATAGTTATAAACTAATAAGGACTAGTTTTGCAAAAGTTATAAAGTTAAGGGTATAAATGGTAAATATAGAAAACTTATAAGTACAAGGGTCATTTATGTCATTTTCCTAAAATATAGAAGTATAGGGACTAATTGTGTCAAGTATAGATAGTTATAAGTATAAATAATATAAGTATTATAAGTTTAGGGTAGATTTTGTAAATATATTAAAATATAAGGGTATAAAGTAAAAATATTAAAGTTAGAAGCATAACACAATACTAGGGAGCTTCATGTGAGGAGTGTTATGTGGATATTTCGTTTTGACGAGTTTGTTGGGTTTACGATTTAAAGTGCCCTGGCTCCTCAAACGATTATTGCATGTACTTCTGAATTATGATGGCTCGAACGGTGTTATGTTATAACTAAACTCTAAATAAATACATAACTCAATAGTAAGGAGCTTCATGTGAGGAGTATTAACTTCTGAATTATGATGGCCCGAACGGTATTATGTTGATAACATAATACAATAGTAGGGAGCTTCATGTGAGGAGTTTTATACTTCTAAATTGTGATGGCCTGAACGGTGTTGTGTTATACCTAAAACTCTAAAAACCCTAAGAATGATTACTTAAGAAACATAAACAAAACAACTAGAGCATGACATACATCCACACCTACAACACACCAGGATACGTGAGTAAGGCAGTCTAGTTTCCGAGTCACTCTTTGCATTAGTAAGAATTTCCTAAGCCCAGGTGAGTTTTCGTAGCCTCACATCTTTTTAACTTTCACTCTAAATGCTTTACAAACCCTGTGAGGGGGATACGTGCTACTTGCTTTACTTAAAACCGAATACAAGTCTTTTTCTTTGGTTGTTGCACGAGTAAACTATCTGCCACCACTACATAACTAAAATTCATGAATTTAATCGTTTGGGATATTTTACCCACGCGAACGCGAATATAGTTGATAGATCTATTAGAGTTTGACAACTCCCGTTGATACTACATCTTTCTGGATGGTATCAATAAGTACTATATTTGAACCCACTAAAGGATTAACTTTGACAAGTTATCCTTCCCATCCCCTCATGGTTGGGTCTGCAGTCCCCATGACCCGGATTGTTAACGTGTGGTTCATGAGCTTAGTGCAACATACCCCACTCTTGATAATTGTGCATGCATCACAATTATCACACACACACACACACACACAACATTTTCCCAGATGGGTGTAACAACAGAGCCCAGGGAACTTGTATTCACTAACACTTAAACCTATGATTCCCACTCAACACCTAGTGTTGACTTTTTAAGCATGCATCCTAGGTATATCACTTTTACGGAGATATGGCAGAAGGAGGCACTGAACTTGGAGGATTTTCAAACCGGTTATCATTCAAACCTAATATAACACTTAGACTTTGGGACCTCAACAACTATAAAAACTCTGATAATTAAATGAATGATAACTAAATTTCTATAAACGTCTCTTTTCGAGTCGTTTTCTATTACTGTAACTGTGATTCCATGAAATAATACCCCAACCCTATATCCGTTGCGAACCGTGAAAATGAGGGTGTTACATGAACGGTGTCCCGTTTGTTTGTCACGTGACCTTCACTTGGCATTTGGATTGTAGCATCTTAAATTTTGATCTAGTCGAAATCTAGTGTGCATGAAAACGGATGAGACACGCATCATGATCGGAATGAGACGAAGGTGAACACGGTGTAATTTTCAGGAAAAATGGAGGTGCGTACGAGAAGATATGGTTGATTGTTGGAAGTTGGAGGAGTAGTAGGTTATTAAATAAAATGATAAATAGGTGTGCAGTGGGTGCAAAAGGGTAAAAATGACAAAACGTGATTTAGTGTCATATTTTTAGCAATATGACATAAAGTTGGAAATAAGTGTCATATTCGGTGTCTTTTATGCAAACCCTAATCTAATCATTTTACTAAAAAGGTAGGCATTTGCACATGCTTGGAGCAACTTTTAACTCATTTGCACATACTTTACCTGTAACTTAAGAACAATGTTATGCTGAATTGCTGATTATGAAAAAAAAGACATACTGTAAAAGCTAATCAGTCAACTATAGAAAGTGTACACTACTTGTCAATGTAAAAAAGTTTTTGGCATAAGCAAAGTAAAAAATTATATTAACAATGAAATCTCAGACTCGTATGCACCTATTCAAACGGGTTGATTAGTGCTAGCTGCCTAAACGCTGGTGTAACTAGGGAGCAAGTAGACAAGTGATACATAATGATTTATGCAGAACATTTTCGACATTATGTGAAGATTCAATAATCAAACATCATGTTTTGCACAAGTCGTATTTAGAGTAAATGAAATTAGGACAGCAGACTTCCATTCGTTTATGAAAATCATGTCAAGAAAACAAGTTACATTTCAACAAAACTTTCACTTCGCTAAACCAATAGTCAAGTGCAAAAAGCAATTAAAATGGCAACAAACTGTCAATACGGTAGCAACTCATATACAGAGAAGTGAAACTTGTACATTACTCAAGTCCAACGGAAAGACAACCATTTCACATTACATAAACTTAAAATTTACATAATTTTGTTGACGAGCACTTGAAATTTGAAACTACTCAAATTACAGTAATAATAGAGCTTAAAGGATAGTATTTAAGATTGTTCTAACAAATTTTCTAAATATAAGTTCAGTATGTATCTTCCGGTGGAAAGGACATCAAGCCTCTTCTCGCTAGGTTCATATTTACCTTTCCGAAGCTGGTACCTGTGTGTCACAGCTGAGATTGTGTAATTCTGGCCTTCAATTGTTACACCATCTCCACATTGCAAGTTCTGCCATGATACATAATTGTGATGATATTATTATATGGGGAAAACATTCGTGCTGCGGACAGCACATAAAATAGTTTGATTCACCAGAAAAGGCAATAGATGCTGAAAAGGCATGCAATGGTTTGCAACTCAAATCATTTGTGATTTCATGGGTTGTTTATAGAAATACCTCTGAAATTGAAATGATGATGCATAATTACAATAATAATAATCATAACTTTATTAATAACAACAAAATAATAATCACGTATCGACATTAAAGATTGACTAAAATCAGCAGAGCACATTCTTCGAAACCAAAGGTATTCCGTGACATATGTCACATTTAGCTTGGTATAAATGAAAAAAACAAAATGGTCAAAATGATATGTCACGTCTCAATAGCGTCATTTTGGTGATTTTCCCATATAAACATTAATTCCCGGTATTTTTGTCTAAATAGATAACTTCTTTTATCTTTTAGTTAAAGTATATATCGTTGCATAGCTTGATCATTCCGTTAATAATATTAATGAACGCCAATATGCCTTCTCCAATGGAATTCATTATTCTAACAAAATGAAACCAAAGACAATACGGAATCTTCATTTGGAATTCATGATTCCGTTATTTCAAATTCCAGTAAACATGTCCAGCTATTCACTATGCAAGCAAATACCAGTACCATATATACATAATTACAGACAAACTAGAAAGGAATAGTTCCCTTGTTCCAAGCTACAACTTCCCATGAATGTGATCTACACATACTCTTGCCGGAAGCCCCGGAAGCAACCTCTATATACCTACACATACTCTATATACTCTTGCCGGAAGCAACCTCTATATACCTACACCTACTCGTGTAACAATTTATAACTTCCTACAGTTTTGGCATTTTTATATAACTAACTCTATATACCTACACATACTCCTGCCGGAAGCAACCTCTCTACCCTTGGGTAGGGGTATGGATGTCTAAATCCTACATCCCGTATACCCCGCTCCGGCAGGATTGGGTATTGTTGTTGTATATAACTAACTCTATAAATAGAGGGATTAAAAATCTTGGTTGGATGCTTATGGTCATCAAAGCGTACATTTAGCGAGTAAACACATTATGGACAGTTCAACCTTCTGACACCTAGGGCACTAAGAAAGAACTAGTCAAGTCAACTAACAACAAAAAAACTTATTTTAACTCACGTCGAAGAAAAGTCAATTGTTCGGCACCTGCCACATTAACCAAGAATGCAAGAACTAAAGTTAAACTTACTGATATCTTTTAAACAGTATAGTAGGTATGTCAAAAGTTCCCATAACAAGAAAGCTTTGTAATTAGGTCCGGTTAGATGAGATTTAGCAGAACCAACGAACATGAAAACTACAATGAGTCATTCACAAAAGAACAATACCAATAGATCTTAAGACAATAATACATCACACTATGTATGCGTTAGAAATTGCTTATTTCTATTGCTTATTCTCAAGCAGGTAAGCAGTTTGGATAGAACAAATTGCTTTTGCTAGGTCATTTTGGGGACAAAATTAAACGGATTACAATAAGCAAACTGGAACCCGTTTATTTCAAAAAAGTAGGTCCCAATTTGCTCATTGTAAACTGTTTAATTTTGTCCCCAAAATGACCAGACTTGCCCCGTTAGGCCACGTACATCTGTCCCTCCGTGGGTAACCTGAACAAGGAAAACCTCATACTTTATTACCCTCGTATCTAACCTTAAACACTTGATTAAAATGTATTCAACTGAAACTTTCTAACAATAAATCTTTTTTTTATTTTTTGATGTTGTGTCTAATTGCAATTCTTTTATAGCATAAAAAAAATTCCAAACACTATCCTTCTTTTCAAGGCTAAAGCAATCCCAAACACACTGTAAGCTAATTATATAGTAATGCAGTAGTAATGAATTTTCCAAAATGAAGTAATGAATAAGTAATGGATAAAGGAAAAAGGAAGATACAGTGGGGAAGCAACGAACGCCAAGGTTTCGAGGGGGAGGAGTAACTTCAATGACTTTGTACGGATAGTTGTTATTGTTTTGATCACGTCCTTTTTCCTTCTTTCTGCACTCGATCACCATCCGTGGCTGTTTTATTCAGATGAGTCAAAATGCATTAATAAAAAATATATATATATATATATATTGACTTGATTTTGTAAGAGATTGAAATGAAATGTAAAGGGTGAAAAAGATAAGGTTAATTAGTTACCTTGTGGAATGTGGTAAAGTGGGAGGTGGTTATTGCCATCACCAACCAAGATGATGAGAACAGTCCTTGCCTCAGCCTGTGGATTCTCAGCCAGAAGTTAGCAGAACTGGACGACGGTAGGACTATGAAAGCCACAAATTATTATTATATGCAAAATGTGTTTTTTTCTTTACATATTTTCTTAAAACATGTGATCAAATAAAAAAAAATATAATTAAAATGAAAAGTAAATACGTGTACCTAAAATTACTTATCACTCTTCTCAATCTTTTTACATACACTAATATCCATTATGCATTAAAAACTTTTATTGTGGGAAAATATGTAAATATAAAATTTTCATTAGTTAGGTATGTATATGTCTCGGCATTCACGAGAAGGGTTTTGATCCTTTAGTGGCGTTTAGCGTTGCCGATACAAAATCTGTTTGGCTAAGAGTTTTGAGTATTAATAATTCTTTTTTCATACGATATTTTGCTAATGTTTTCTAAAGAAGTTTTTTTTTTTTTTTTTTTNAAAAATTCCAAACACTATCCTTCTTTTCAAGGCTAAAGCAATCCCAAACACACTGTAAGCTAATTATATAGTAATGCAGTAGTAATGAATTTTCCAAAATGAAGTAATGAATAAGTAATGGATAAAGGAAAAAGGAAGATACAGTGGGGAAGCAACGAACGCCAAGGTTTCGAGGGGGAGGAGTAACTTCAATGACTTTGTACGGATAGTTGTTATTGTTTTGATCACGTCCTTTTTCCTTCTTTCTGCACTCGATCACCATCCGTGGCTGTTTTATTCAGATGAGTCAAAATGCATTAATAAAAAATATATATATATATATATATTGACTTGATTTTGTAAGAGATTGAAATGAAATGTAAAGGGTGAAAAAGATAAGGTTAATTAGTTACCTTGTGGAATGTGGTAAAGTGGGAGGTGGTTATTGCCATCACCAACCAAGATGATGAGAACAGTCCTTGCCTCAGCCTGTGGATTCTCAGCCAGAAGTTAGCAGAACTGGACGACGGTAGGACTATGAAAGCCACAAATTATTATTATATGCAAAATGTGTTTTTTTCTTTACATATTTTCTTAAAACATGTGATCAAATAAAAAAAAATATAATTAAAATGAAAAGTAAATACGTGTACCTAAAATTACTTATCACTCTTCTCAATCTTTTTACATACACTAATATCCATTATGCATTAAAAACTTTTATTGTGGGAAAATATGTAAATATAAAATTTTCATTAGTTAGGTATGTATATGTCTCGGCATTCACGAGAAGGGTTTTGATCCTTTAGTGGCGTTTAGCGTTGCCGATACAAAATCTGTTTGGCTAAGAGTTTTGAGTATTAATAATTCTTTTTTCATACGATATTTTGCTAATGTTTTCTAAAGAAGTTTTTTTTTTTTTTTTTTTTCACTTCGTTTAATATAGAAACTTACTAAGAAGCTCCCATTGTTTATTTGTTTTTATTTTCTTATTTTAATGTATAAATGTTCTCTTTACCGAAAAATATGCTAGAACCACGTAAGTTTTACAAAACAAAATTCACAAATGATGTGTCATAATCATTATTGGCTTCAAATATAAGATGATTTCAAAAAAGAAACGAAAGAATACCACAAATTAACATGACATTTCATTTTATGGATTCTGTTTTGATGTCTCATTTACCAAATCACATTTAAAAATTAGAACTACAAATACTTTCGCATAAAATACTCATTTGTTGTGACGGAACCAGAACACGGAATCATCAGGTTCTTTTAGAGAAAATCAAACATGACTACATACACAATTTTTTAAAATATGATTCATTTATATAAAATTAATGTTCTTTAATAAAATCAACACTACGACACAAAAATTCATGAGTCCGGGAGGTCAACTTTTGTCTTCGGCCAAAAACTGAACAACTCGTATAGTCGTATGTGCTCACTATACACATATATGCTTGTTATTTTTTAATCTAAGAAAAACTAGATTGATTTTAAGTTTTTAACCTTCGATCTTTTATTCTAGATTTGAAAAATAATTTGAGCATATTTGTATCGAGTATGAAAAAAATAAGTATAATACTCATAGAATTAAGCATACGTTACTACTTACTACTATGTCTTGTAACTATAGCCATCCTTGTTACTTGGTGAAAACCAAACACTGCCTTAAATTTATAACAAATTTTTAAACCTTTAAAAAGTTGTTTGTCAAGCATACTGATAAGTCATAACATGATTATCCAGTTTTAGTTCAACTAATGAAAATTTTGTTTGGTCGAAAGGTATTTGGGTACGATACAAAGCCATAACTAATGAGCTTATGGATACAACAATGTTCTCAAGTGATAGATTCCATTTGACAGCTAATATAATAGTTCATTTCCATGATGAAGTGATTATCTCAAAAGTTTGTAACACCCCCATTGCTAGTCATTACTCACTGTTCAGGCTTAATTAAAAAGAAATGGGCAAATTACCTGAAAATGTATGCAACTTGCCACTTTTTCCCATTGTATGTAGCTTTCTCTTTTTTTTTTCCCAATGTGTCAATAAACTTGCTAAATTCGTCCATTGTGTGTAGCGGTGACTTGATTCACCTGCTGGAGCAGGTTAACCTAACGGTCGTTAGGTTTATCATTGCACCGTTAGTCCTTTAGAGTAACGATCGTTTATCATGGCTACATACAATGACAAAAAGTAACAAGTTAGATGACTTTTATTATTTTTAAAATTTATGTACGTTTTTTACATGTTTTTGCACACATTTTTATACATGCTTTTATACACACATTTTTATACACGTTTTTATGCATGTTTTATACGGAATTTCATACATACATTTGTATACACGTTTTTATACATACGTTTTTTATACACACATTTTTATGCACG
>LBNU01020307.1:217938-234749 GCA_014162995.1 Artemisia annua | reverse complement strand
TTAAAAAAGTTGTTTGTCAAGCATACTGATAAGTCATAACATGATTATCCAGTTTTAGTTCAACTAATGAAAATTTTGTTTGGTCGAAAGGTATTTGGGTACGATACAAAGCCATAACTAATGAGCTTATGGATACAAGAATGTTCTCAATTGATAGATTCCATTTGACAGCTAGTATATTTCATGCCCATGATGAAGTGATTATCTCAAAAGTTTGTAACACCCCCATTGCTAATCATATACTCACCGTTCAGGCTTAATTAGAAAAAAATCATACAAAACATGATTGAAAGAACTGTATGAATGAGCAGTGTTTGGCTTAGAAATGAGGTTGACAGCTATCTTTCAGCAAAAGAAAAAAGAGAGAAAACCTGACCACTTTGGTGGGCTGTAAAAGGCACTCATTTATAGAAATGAGATTGACATAATTAATGACGTTTGTAGTTCAATTTAAAAGAGAATTCTAATCCCCTACTCCCACCTAGATTAACAAATAGAAGCAACGAAAAAGGCGAAGAAAAATCTATGCCCAAGCTACTCATAGTTCATACTTCATATGCTTGTAACAACATGAAGAAAACTTTGAGCTTTCAAAAGCTTGACATTGTAGCATTACAACATTGCATTTGGCTTTATTAACATAAAAAACATGTCCAAAAACACTGTTAAATGATCAATAATAAAGGTAGGACGTCTTTGTATCCTTACACACTGAAACAACAAAAGTTACCCCCTATCTAAAGAGAGGGTAGTATTTTCAACAACATCGTAACTCAATACAAGCCTTAAAATTAAATCATGAAGCTCGTAAGGGGATTCATTGTTTTCCTCCAGGTATCCGGAGTATTTCTGCGTACTTATTGCAACATACTGTGGGGCATTAGAATCTTCAGTCTACAGAAAGATAATAATAAACTTATTAGAAACAAAATAAGGAAGAATAAAGGGTCTGGAAGCTGAAAAAACTCTGTAAGATCCTTTCTTTATGAAGGAGTGCACTCCATGTAGAAGTAATTTTAACAACAAATTCAGTTGATACACATCTTCAACCATAAAAGGATCAGTGCACATCATTAGTAATATTTATGGGAGACAACTTCACCCAATTTATGGAAAAATAGGTCAACTTGGCTCGTACATTACTGATACCACGTGAAAAGGGTAAAAATTAACTTGGAAAGCCATGTGACTTGGTTCATTCTAAGCGAATCTCTTTTAATAATACATGTTTGACGCATTATCAGTAACCAGGTTGACATGTTTTTACTTAAGACACTTAGACTAGCTGAAAATTTTCGACTATATTATTACTAATGATCAATGTATTGATCCTATTTTACCTGGTGAATAAGATATACCAACTGATGATTTTGTTTATGCTCACATTACTTACATTAGGACTTAGCCTATCTCTTAAATATATGTTGTTATAGGAGGTGACACTTTCGACCCTTAACACACAAACGCACACAGTGGATACATGTCTTTGCCTAGAAACTACAAATAAGAGCTAAAATGGACATCAAACCGGTAAAAAGTCACCCATTTTATCACGTAACATATTAGTATGAGATAATATAGCTTTATGATGAAATTTAACACACTAATTATAACAAAAAGAAATTCAAAGTTTGAGCAAAATAAATCAGTTCAGCCTGATTTGACCCATCTCAACCCGCACCAAAATATTACCCACCATTAGTTGTTTGTGATCTTAAAGCTTTGTCTGATAACAGACTTGTCCGTTCTATCTGATTGACCATTTTCAGATAAAAGGTTATGATTCCTATCATTGTACAACTACAGCATACATTATCAAAAACTCTAGTAATCTAATCTAATTTATAGCTGAAGCTCTTCCTTGGTTTGTTGATGAGTTTAATGGCAAGTTAAAGCTTGGAACAAGAAAACCATTTGCTTCTAGCTAATCTGTATTTGATATTGATTATGTCATAAGAACAACGTAATATACAATTGTCATATCCATATCCTACGAGAGCTAGACCATTTGCCATTTCGAAAACAAAACAAACCAACCTAGAAGCATTGTAGTAGACTATTCTTGATTTCTCCACAAATCTTATGTTACACACCAGCCTGCACTTGAATCTAGTGAGCCACTATATTTATTATTTAATATATAGTTATATATATTAGGTTATTATATCAGCTAATAACTAATTCAATTTCAATCTGAGTGTCCTCTGGAACTTCTTAGCTTCAAATCATGTTCATTGGATCAGAATCTTGTCAGGGACACAAGCTGATTATATAAAGAGATTATGCATTTAATCTATTGTGTATGACACTATTAATATCCGATTATGATTATGGAACTGCAAAGTGATGTCCGGCTCTAGTGTAGGAGAGACGGAAGTGGCGAAGGCAGATGGTGGTGATATTTTACAGGACTCCTAGGACAAAAGTGTGTGCATCTGTTATAGGTACAAATTAGGTGGCAAGGCGGGTGGGTACTGGGTAGCTTATCAAAATGGTAGAAACTACAACGGGCTAAAATAGGTTGCGTGGAGCATCATTTTCTAGTCCACGTTTGGTTGGATTCCATAAACAATAAATATATTGGAAATTATGACAGAAAATTTACTAATATGATCCAAGTCAACCAACTTTTTTTTTCGCGAAATTATTTAGGAGGTTATAAGACACTCAAGCATGCTTGAGGCAACAGTACAAAAGCTGACAGTCATATTTAGTATATAAATAGTAAAACATTACAAACAAACACCAACCTGTTTTAAGCAGCTGCCTGAAGCAGCTCTCTATCAGCACGCTCCTTGATCCTCCTCTCGAGCTCCGGCCTAAAATGCCTGATAAGACCTTGCACAGGCCAAGCAGCAGCATCACCCAATGCACAAATTGTGTGTCCTTCAATCTGCTTTGTTACCTCTTGGAGCATATCAATTTCCTCCAACTTTGCATTCCCGACCTTCATCCTTTCCATGATCATCCAAAGCCATCCGGTACCCTCTCTGCAAGGTGTGCACTGACCACAACTCTCGTGCTTGTAGAAGTAGGAAAGCCTTGCAATGGCATCCACAACATCGGTTGATTTATCCATCACAATAACAGCAGCAGTCCCTAATCCAGACTGGACAGCCTTGAGTGCATCAAAATCCATCAGCACATCCTCACATATGTCTTTCGGAAGCAACGGAACAGATGAACCGCCGGGAATTACCGCAAGTAGGTTATCCCATCCACCTCTAACACCACCACAGTGCCTCTCTAGAAGCTCCTTTAATGAAATACTCATCTCCTCTTCGACTGTGCACGGCTTGTTCACGTGACCAGAAATGCAAAATAGTTTTGTTCCGGAATTGTTCTTTCGCCCAAAACTAGAAAACCACTCAGGGCCGCGCCTTAGAATGGTAGGAGATACAGCTACTGTTTCTACATTTGTAACAGTTGTTGGGCATCCATATAGACCGGCATTAGCTGGGAAAGGGGGCTTCAATCTAGGTTTTCCTTGCTTACCCTCAAGACTCTCCAAAAGTGCAGTTTCTTCACCACAGATGTAAGCACCAGCACCAAAGTGGATATGAACATCAAAATCATATCCCGAACCGCAAGCATTTTTCCCTAGTAATCCAGCTGCGTAGGCTTCTTTCCTGGCCTTCTCAAGGTTAAGACGCTCGTTCACATATTCACCTCTAATGTAGATATAAGCAGCAGTTGCCCTCATACCAACTCCGGCAATCAAACATCCTTCTAATAGTTTGTGTGGGTCGTTACGCATGATTTCTCTATCCTTGCAGGTTCCGGGTTCACTTTCATCAGCATTAACAACAAGATAGGATGGACGACCATCAGACACCTTAGGCATAAACGACCACTTGAGGCCAGATGGAAAACCAGCACCACCACGTCCACGTAGGCCAGACTTTTTCATTTCGTTAACTATCCAATCAGCGCCCTTAATCACTAAATCTTTGGTTCTGTGCCAATCACCACGTTTCATGGCACCTTTGAGAAATGGGTCGTGAATACCATAAAGGTTGGTGAAAATACGGTCTTCATCTTTCAAGCCACCAAAGTGAGTTCTCTCTGGAGGAGGGGGAGGTGGTGGAGGCTGTGCGGTATTACCGGTTGTTGCAGACTGAGTGCTAAACGATCTAGCAGCTAGACCCCAACTCCCATTTTGACGCCTCAACAAAGCAGCCCGCTGCAGAGAAAGAATGCCCTTCATGGGTGCCTGAAACAAAGTTGCAGAAAATGTTATAAAAAAATTATTTCGGTGCCCAATAACTGGAATTTAATACTTCATAATGACTGCGAAAAGCTATGAAATAAACACAAACTTATGGGAAATTGGAAAACACTCATGTTCATGTACTTTATCGAATATGAATTTGCTGTCATTAAGAACGAGTCCATATCCAATCACAAACAACCTAGAGAGCTATTTTGGACTAAGTTTCACATACTTTTACTTTGAAAAAAAGTAATAAGAGTCCTGGTTAAATTTTCAGACACTTCATATGGGTGGATTTTTCTCATAGTCTTATCTGAATTGTATCAAGTGCCCCTAATATACCCAACACTGAAATGGGAAAAATGAAGTCTAGTTTTGGACTTTTGGTACAACTTTGCACGTATAAACATACAATAATCCGTTTTCACCAGGTCTACAATTGCATGGCAAAGTTAACATCATCTTTGACGCTCACTCAACATCTTACTCCCAAAGTTCTGGAAACCACTAAATAGCACCTTCAATCAGTTAACCAGTTAGCTCAGATCATAACCATGAGCAACCAGTGACATCACATAACACCTATATCTCACACGACATATTCAGNAAACTGCCTAAAGAGATTCAGAAAACAAAATGTATCCAACAAAAACACTCGATAATACGAAAAGCACACTTTTTTATCCTATTAATCCGTCGATTCTTCTTCGAATCCAGTTCTAATAATATCCCCAAATTAGACATAACTTTAGGGTTTAAACAAATCTGAAAATTCATTTACTTGAAATAATCAAACAATTTCCTAGATCAGCAAATAACACATACTCGATTCAAATTCAAATAACAAATAAGTCCAATTTGATCTATAACAAGCCCAAAAATAGAGCTCAATCAATCAAAACTAATAACAAACGAAATGAATAAAAATTAAAAGAAAATCATACCATATAAAACGAAATGCAACAATAAAACTAGTTAATTGTTGATGATTTTCAAGTGTAATGGACTTGACTGACTCCCGGATGGTTCACATCCAACGGCGTCAAAATAATGGGTTTTATTTTTGTTAGTACCGGATCAATCGATGTTGACCGGTTCGGGTTTTGGAGCGGTTTGGTTTGTGATGGGGTGAGGGGACGCGTGGATAGAGTGTGGACTGTGGGTTTAAGGGTTGTGATGGACTGGGCTAATTTGGGTGTTACGTGGACCTTAAATGGATTGTTGCTTGCCTTTTTGGTTATGGCATTAATTAAAGGTTAAGAAATTTGGAGTTAATTGATGGCAACATCTGTCCGATCTCATAAATAGTAGTAGTATGACGAAATAAATTAAGTTACTTCATGATTAATATATCATAACCTTGCTAGGTATATATATTTGGTGGTGGCCAGGGAAGGGTCAGAAACGGTCTCGAGATTAACCCAGTAAGGTTGCGCACATCTGAATCAAAAAAGTTCATGATCCCCGAGTAACCTAAACATAAAAAAACCACGTCCGTTTACCATGATTAACATGTATCATGTTGTTGTGTTGGCTAAATGAGTCGTCGTTATTAAAACTTATATACTTCATCTTTTCTGATGTTTGTAATTTTTTGTTTGGCGACTTTTTTGGAACTATAATTGTTCCTCAACACTATGTTATACATCACAAATTTCTTGAACGAAACATACACTTACAACCTTTTGATTGATAGCAACTTATATACGAACATACCAAATGCTTGGGTGCGTGTAAATTTTATTTCACACTTTCAGTAATCTATTTAGATATCACGTGCGTACCAAAATTTCTGCCTTTGTGTATCTTTGTTTTTGTGTTTATTTTTGCTATTTTTAGCTTCAAATACAATAACGTCAAGTGGCTCCATCTAAAACGAACACGTCTTCCATAAACATGACACGTTCCATGCAGCAAGAATAAGTTCATATCCAATTCATGACAAAGTAAAGGAGCTTAGAAAGAAAAGAAAAAGAAAAAAGGAAAAGGGATTGACGAGAGTGAATTACGTGGTAATGGAAGATAACAAGAGTTCCTATCCGAAAGACCTTCCATGGCAAGAACTAAAAGCTAAAACACATGTTGATGAAACCATTTTAAAAAACAAAGGCATCAATACTACTACTACAAGTGAAGATGATGCTCAGACCAACCAGGATCAGACGACTAAGATTGCGAAACACGAAAATGAAGGGAAGGAAGAGTCTAGGCCTCGACCTCTACCGCACCAACAAGTTCCTCAGCCTGATGATTTCCCCACACAAGCTCTTGAGCAACTTTAAGTATTATGTCATGTGTGTTTTGAGCTAAAGTTTTTTGGAGTTTATAAGAGCTTAACATGTTTGTCTCTAAAGTAAGCGTAGATATAAGTTTTGTGGGAAGAGATCTAGTGAGAAGAGAAAATCAAATGAGAAGAGTGAGAAATATTCCTGACCACACATTTCAAATAAGGAAAAAAGAATTAAGTGGAGATGCATCTACTTTTGTAGATGCATCTAAAATGTGCGGTTGTGGTTTCTTCTCATCCCTCTCATTTTAGTTTTATTTCTCATTTGATCCTTACTCTAAGTTTTGTTTAAATAGTTAGAGATTATTTTTCGTAAAGATAAATTGAATTCTCAAGTCATGAGCTAACATCATATATCAAGTAGCATTTAGAATAAATTCGAGCTCTAGCTAGTTTTACCAACCCGA
The DNA here is from genome assembly GCA_014162995.1 of Artemisia annua. Lineage (NCBI taxonomy): Eukaryota > Viridiplantae > Streptophyta > Magnoliopsida > Asterales > Asteraceae > Artemisia > Artemisia annua. The sequence goes on along the minus strand of LBNU01020307.1, from coordinate 227,842 downwards.
TCAGTTTGAGCTCAATTCCTAATATTCGCGTATACAAAATACTATGTATTTTGCTCCAAAAGCTTCTCGTGTCTGCCCAACCAGGTTTGATAACAATTATACAAAATCATTCTAGCTCGGCTTATTCTTTTTCCTTATGTTGATTTAATTATGAGATTTATTTATATCTATTCTACATATACAAAAGAGAATGCGTTTTTAGCTGAAAAACTCACCGAAAGAGAAATGTTGAATTACGGTTATGCCTTCGTAACTTATTCAAATTTTGTCCCGTACATTTCATTTAACCTCCTTTTTTTGATTTAGTTATGTTTATAAGAGGAGGCCTTTTGTTTAGTTTACATGTAATTTAATGTCAAAACACAATCTTTTCCGTCACGAATAAAATTCCATGCAGACAAAAGATCCGTCATCCGTGTAGATCCAAAAAATACGGTAGATCCCAACTTAATTTGCATCTCGTCCGTCCATCTAAAATGAAAANTTTTTTTATTTAAAGGAAAGGGCAACGTGGTCTTTCCCCAGCATTTGCTTTTTCTACTAATTCACCCAACCTCTCACTCTCATTCAATAACTCACCCAACCCTCTCACTCTCATTCAATAACCGCCACTCTCATTCAATCTCTCAAATAATCGACATCATCGCCATCAAATCCGTCAATCCGCCGCTGTAAACCATCAAATCTTATGAATAAGGGAGTTACTTGATGAAGTAGCAACGAGTAAAGATAACACGAAGGTCTCTTCATTGAGTAAGGGTAAATTTTCAATTATTTTTCAGTTGATTATGATTAAAAGCATTAGATATTGAATAGAATTGCTTATTTTGTTGATTATTTACATTTTGTAGTTATTGTTTATTTTTTTTGGATATTAGCAATAGGCGTTGCTTATTTTGTAGATTTTGCTTATTTTAGGTTTTTATTCATGTCGTGTAGTTTTTGCTTATGTTAGTTTTTTATTCATACTGTGTAGATATTTTAGTTTTTGCTTATTGTTTGTTAACTGAGTAACTATTTTGCTTATTGTTTGCTAGGCAGTTTTTCGGTTTTGTGACTTGTTACTAGTTTGTATTTTGTTGATAATAAGTAGTTGTTATGGTTAAGTAGATGATTGTTATGCGCGTATTGTAGCTGTTTTCGGATAACTGATAAGATATTGTTAAGTAGATGATTCTTTATGTGCGTATTGTAGCTGTTTAAACAAGTATTTGACTCAGATTTATACAACATAATTAGAGCATCCTTTTACTATTTACAAACTTGTTTTCGGCAACTTTAGAATGTGTACTAGATAACATGTGAACTAGAGACTTTTTAGAGAACATCAACATGTATGCTACATTAGTTATAGGTCATTAATGTTTTTCTAAAGAAGTAGTTGTTATGGTTAAGTAGATGATTGTTTATGCTCGTGTTGTAGCTGATAAATGATAAGATATGAGCACAAATGAATTTCACTAGAAGCACATTGAATCAAATGTGATTCTAGTAGAATCACATGATTCTAGTAGATTATTTTATGGTTATTAACATTTAAAATTTTGATGCATGTCGATCAAAATCTGTTGCACATAAGCTTAAAGAAAATTTTACAAAGCAATTAGCTAAGAGGACTACGACTCATGATAAACCAAAATCAAAAGTTGTCAAATCGAAACCTGATGTTGTCAAACCGCAACCTTCTGTCAAACCCAAATCCGCTACTGTTAAACCTCAACCTCCTGTCAAACCGAAATCTGCTGTCAAACCCAAACCCAAACCCGCTAATGTCAAACCTCAACCTTCTGACAAACCGGAACTTACTCATGTCAAACCGAAAGCTGCTATCAAAAGGAAGAGGTCTGAAAATGATTCAGTGTCTGAGGAGGGAGAGAATGAAGATAGTAGTTCTGGTGAAGATGATTCTGTTGAAGATGTTAATAAGGATGATGAAAGTGTGTCTGATGAAGATGATAGTAATGAGGACGAGAATGGGTCTGATGAAGAAGGTAATGATGATGAGGAGGGTTAGTCTGATGAAAAAGGTAATGATGATGAGGAGGGTGAGTATGATGAAGAAGGTGGTGATGAGGACGAGGGTGAGTCTGATGACGATGAGGACGAATCTGTTGAAGTTAATAATGAGGATGAGGATGAGTTTGTTGAAGAAGAGGAAAGTGAAGAGGATAAGGAAAGTGAAAGTGATGAGCAAGCTAATGAGGATGATGAAAGTAGCGAGGGTGAGGAAAGTGAAGAGGAGTTAGTTAAGAATGTAAAATCAAAGATTGTTAGGGGAAAGAGTACAAAGTTTAAGAAAGACATTTCTGAGTCTGATAGTGACTCCAAAGAACAGAGGGCTAAAAATGTGTCAAGAAGATTAAGAATGTTCCCAAGACCAAGAAACGGAACCGTGTTTCTAAGTCTGATTCTTTGTCTGAAGAAGAAAAGGTCTCGAAGCGTAAGAAATCTTGAAGAAGGCTATAGGTGTATCGAAGTCAAAAGAGAAGGTCTTGAACGCTAAGAAGGAGCGTGTATTAAAGTAAGAAGGTAAGGTTTCGAAGCCTAAGAAAGTTTTGAAAAAGGAGCGCGTATTAAAGTCAGAAGCGAAGGTTTTGAAGCCTAAGAAATTTTTGAAGAAGGAGCATGTATATTAGTCATAAAAGAAGGTTTCGAAACCTAAGAAAATTTTTAAGAAGGAGCTTGTATTAAATTCATAACTAAATAAGAAAAAGAAGAAACTTCTTACCCCCGAACAGATTAAGAGGGATGTGTATCTGAGTGATCTTCTAGTTCTCAAATCTAGGACAGTTCTTGCTAGCTTGTTATCTACAATCCGTGATGCCAGAGTTGACATGCAAACTTTCTTGGCGGATATTGGTTTTTCGTATTTGCACTCGTTTTCTATTGTTACAATACCTTCTCATATGGCAAGGTTTGTGGTGTCAAAGTTTAATAAGGAAACATACGAGCTTGTGTTGGAAAAAAGGAATATTCTTGTGACTTTTGAGAAAATCCACGAGATCTTAGGAGTTCTTCTTGGTGAAAATTCTTTATTTGATTTACCCGAGAGACCTCTTGATGATGATTTTGTGAAACTGTGGCTTAAGCAATTTTCTCCAAAGAAGTTGAAGGATATCCCTGCTAGTGATATTGCTGAAAAATTGGTCGTCGCAAAGCGAGTTAACTTTATGTTTAAAGTCAACTTCCTTATAATATTTGCCAATGTTATGGGTAAAGTTGATACAATGAAGGCGATTATTAATTTGACTGTTGTTAGACGTATTAGCGAAGATACTAACATCACAAAGATTGATTGGTGCGGTTATATGTACCACTGTCTTCAATATAGTGAAGAACCTAATACTCTTACAGGCTACTACATTGGTACATTTTGCTTCTTGAATGTAAGTTTATCTTTTTATGTTTATAGATTTTGTGAATACTTTTTGTGATCTCATTGTGTGTTATTTACTATTAACAGCTCCTGTACTTTGATTCCACAAAATTTGATCATTTTTTTGTTATTCGTTATCGTCCTGCTATCCAAAACTGGAGCACAACTTCGATGAANCTCTTACAGGCTACTACATTGGTACATTTTGCTTCTTGAATGTAAGTTTATCTTTTTATGTTTATAGATTTTGTGAATACTTTTTGTGATCTCATTGTGTGTTATTTACTATTAACAGCTCCTGTACTTTGATTCCACAAAATTTGATCATTTTTTTGTTATTCGTTATCGTCCTGCTATCCAAAACTGGAGCACAACTTCGATGAATCTATGACAGAAGCTTGAGATTGAAGAAGAGGTCATAGGTACATTGGAATTGCATGGGGAGTGGAGTGAATCTGAAGTACATGCAACCGAAAAACGATCCAATTTACCTATGACTTCTTCTTCAATCTCAAGCTTCTGTCATAGATTCATCGAAGTTGTGCTCCAGTTTTGGATAGCAGGACGGTAATGAATAACAAGAAAACGATCAAATTTTGTGGAATCAAAGTACAGGAGCTTTTAAAAGTAAATAGCACATAATGAGATCATAAAAATTATTCACAAAATCTATAAACAAAAAAGGATAAACTTACAATCAAAAAGCACAATGGATCAATGTAGTAGCCTGTAAGAGTATTAGGTTCTTCACTATATTGAAGACAGTGGTAAATATAACTGCACCAATCAATTTTTGCGATGTTAGTATCTTCGATGACACATCTAACAACAGTCAAATTAATAATCGCCTTCATTGTATCAGCTTTACCCATAACATTGGCAAATAGCATAAGGAAGTTGACTTTAAACATAAAGTCAACTCGCTTTGCGAGTATCAATTTTTAAGCAATATCACTAGCACGGATATCCTTTAACTTCTTTGGAGAACATTGCTTAAGCCACAGTTTCACAAAATCGTCATCAAGAGGTCTCTCGAGTAAATCAAATAAAGAATTTTCACCAAGAGGAACTCCTAAGATCTCGTGGATTTTCTCACGAGTCACAAGAATATTCCCCTTTTCCAACACAAGCTCGTATGTTTCCTTATTAAACTTTGACACCACAAACCTTGCCATACGAGAAGGTGGTGTATCAATAGAAACAGAGTGCAATGACGAAAAACCAATAACCGCCAAGAAAGTCTGCATGTCAACTCTGGCATCACGGATTGTAGAAAACAAGCTAGCATGAACTGTCCTAGATTTGAGAACTGCAAGATCACTCAGATACGCGTCCCTCTTAATCTGTTCGGGGGTAAGAGGTTTCTTATTTTTCTTATTTAGTTATGACTTTAATATAAGCTCTTCTTCAAAAAATTTCTTAGGCTTTGAAACCTTATTTTCTGACTTTAATACACGCTCCTTCTTCAAAACTTTCTTAGGCTTTGAAACCTTATCTTCTGACTTTAATACACACTCCTTCTTAGCCTTCAAGACCTTCTCTTATGACTTCGATACAACTATAGCCTTCTTCAAAGATTTCTTACGCTTCGAGACCTTTTCTTCTTCAGACAAAGAATCAGACTCAGAAACACGCTTCCGTTTCTTGGTCTTGGGAACATTCTTAATCTTCTTGACACATTTTTTAGACCTCTGTTCTTTGGAGTTACTATCAGACTCAGAAATGTCTTTCTTAACCTTTGTACTCTTTCCCCTAACAATCTTTGATTTTACATTCTTAACTAACTCCTCTTCACTTTCCTCACCCTCGCTACTTTCATCATACTCATTAGTTTGCTCATCGCTTTCACTTTCCTTATCCTCATCACTTTCCTCTTTGTAACCACCGGTAAATTTCCACTTTATTAATCTAATACTTATCCATTTTTCCACGTCTGATTTTTTTAGTAAACGTTATTAGTTTATCTGATCATGAATACCCACTAATGTGATATAACTCACATCCTGAATAAATTGCAATCAGTTGGGTCATTTTGCAAATCGATGTAGAGCACCAGTGAATACAGGCAACATGAAGAATAACCCAAGGACATGCTATGAGTGTAACAGCTCGGATCACCTCCGGAATGCGTGTCCTAAGTTGAATAGGGCACTGATGTTTTTCGCGGGAGCAAAGTGCAAGCTCAAACCACGGGTATCGTTGTCCCAACGAGGGTTGAATATGGATCGCGTCACTCAAGATCGTGAGATATGTGTAGTGAATAAAGTTTAAAAGGAGGTTTTGTTTTGTCTATACTACAATGACAATTTAAAGTAAAGGAAAGCGGTAAAACGACATGAAATGAGAAAACAAGTAAAGTTGCATGAATAAAATGACTAAAGAAAGCGGTAAATGAAAGCGATAAGTAAATAAAACGGTAAATGAATTTAAAAGACAATGCGTTTGCAAAGCGACGCGAATACGTTCGTTAAGCTTGAGGTAAAAGTTTGTGACGAGTTATTCTCCTTTCTCGAGATTAGTTGTTGATTAATCTTTTGAAAAGATATTAACTCAAGACGAGTGAATTAATCGTTCAAAGATTTCGTCTTCAAATAATTAACTCACACGTCTAAGCAATCTTTCGATTACTTATCACAAACGTTTAACACTCTCACTAAACTCACAAACTCGAGTGACTAAGCAAACACGATTTAAAACTACTCGAGACTCATATTAAAAACTTAAAGCGATAAAGAAATTAAAAGACTTGTAAAACATTTAACGTAATTAAAGTTTAAAACTAAAAACTAAAGACACGAGACTTAAATAATAAAACGAAACTAAAAAGATTTAAAGAAAATTCGACAGCATAACGTTTAAGATTAAGAAAATAAAAGCCTCACTCGATGAACGATGAGGTGAAAATAAAAGTCTAACTCGACTTGTAAAAGAAATAAGAAAAGAAGAGAGGACAAGACACGACTCAAAATAAACTAAGACTAAAATAAAGTTGACACAATAAAAACTAAACTCGCTATGTAAATAAAAAAAAATACTCGCTACCTATTTTAAATAATTAAGAAAATCAAACTCGCTATCCAAGTTTTCCAAACTCGCTATCCATTCTGTTGACTTCCTAAACAAACTCGCTACCTAATATTTCATTTCATACTCGCTACAGATTTCTTGTCAAACTCGCTACATATATGTTTCTATCATTTCATACTCGCTAGCTTCTTGTTTGACTTTACGAAACTCGCTATGTGTTGGTTGACTTTTTATACTCGCTAGTGAAATAGGCTACATACTCGCTATATAAAAAAAAAACTAAACTCGCTATTTATAAAAAAACAAACTCGCTATTAAACCCTAAATTCTAAACTCGCTACTAAACCCTAAAATCTAAACATACTGAACTCTTAAATATTTAACGTGACATAAATTTCATAAAAATAAATAAATAAGACTTATAAAAACTTGGTAAATAAAATGTAAAGACAATAAAATAAGCTCAAAAATAAGCAAACAAGCCACGGCTTCTTTTGGAAGCCTAGCTTATTTGTATATCTTATCACTTGAAACTAAAAACATGCAAAGTTGACAAAGAAAATAATAAAAGCTTGTAGAAAAGATTAAAAGAAAAGCTTGTAAAGATTAAAGGAAAGATTTAAGACACGAAAATAAGCTAAAAATAAGACATCAAAATAAGCTTGCATTCAAAATAAATCTACACTAATACATGAAATAAAACTACACTACTCCTAAGAGGTCCAACCCTCTAAAATCTAACCAAAATCCCAAATGAGGTGGTGATCTCTATTTATGGTTCAAGAGCTTGCACTAGTTTTACAATGTTGCATACTTAGCCCTTGAACCTTTACATCTCATGAAAAGAACACTAAAACTTTGTTACAACTATTAAACGTTCTTAAATATAAAACGTAACACTCGGTAACTTGAGGATTTAAGTTGACTCGTATCTCAAAGGTCTTCAAAGATGTAAAAACGTTCACTAGCTCAATTTTGGAAAGCTTCTTATCATGAATATCTTTCAACTTTGATTAAGCGTTTCTTCCATCTTTTTGAGCTTTTAAGAAATAACTTTGTCGACTTGGGCTTTCCTTGAGTAGATTTCATCATTGACTCGGCTTTGTGACACTTTTCCACATCTTGTGTTCGTTTTAGGCTTTTTGGTTGACTTTTGTGCTATTTATGCAATATCCGTCCCTGCACGATCACAAACACAAAAACAAGATATCTTTGGCGTTTCACGTTAGTTTTTGGTCTTTAAATCACTTAAACTAAGGTCAAAAGTATGTGTAAAATAGCACATACCAAAATCCCCCAGACTAAGGTATTGCGTGTCCTCACGCAATGTAATCACGTCACGCCTTAAAGATAAATAATTTCACACCTCTCTTTACTAACTTTGAAAAGTAGCAAAACGTTCAAAAGAGATACGAAATCATTTATTCCCTAAAACGCCCCGGTTTTCCATTTTATTCCATATGCTACTCATATTATACTACTTTAGCTTATGACGGTGTGCTTGACTTTCATTATCTTTCAATAACGATTAAGGGTCATAGAGCAAGAACACGATTCATAGAAAAGTGACCGTTGGATAAAATTCATCATCCCTGATTTTTCACAAGCTCCCAAACTAAGCGTAAAAATGGATCATTGTTTAATTACAAGTTAGATGCCAACGCTACTCATGGAAGTTACTCGTGTACCTCTTGATCCCATTTTCCTATTTTTGTATCTCATTATTTTATTTTTGTGAGAGAAATGAATTTCTTCATAAGCATCTCGTTTCATAGTTGTTAGTCTAATAAAGATACCAAATTCATACGCTAAGTAGTTATCGATCTTCTCTTAAGAAGGTCTGCAAGAGAAATGTGGTCCACATCAAGGATATTGGATACATACAAAGACTTTGGAATACATCAGAAATAGACATAAGTTGGCGAGTACATTTCACGTGCACCTCATGCGTCCGATCTAGGATCGTAACATGCACCTCACGCGCGACCAACTTTAGTCTTAACACTAGAACTCATGATCCATAAATCTTCAACATACATCCTTATTCTTTCTTTTCTTTTCTTTTTCTTTTCTTAATACTTTTTTTTTCACTTTTTTCTTTCTTTTTCATGCCTTAGTGACTTCTCGACTCCGAACCTTCACGGTTTTAATCCAAGACCTACCGCCAACTGCTAGGGTTGGAATCTAGGATCCAAGGCCCGATCTCAATCCGAAGTCTTAAAGCACCTTAGCTCATACATAACAACGGGCTTTTGGGTAGCTCCGAAACCTCATGCGTACTACGCTTATACAATACAATACAACTCAACTTAGCGTGTATCCATGATGTGTACCCAATTTTTCAAGCAAAGATTCTCTCAAGAAGATAAAGAACTACTCATCGGCTAAACCTAACATCTTTAATTATTTTGCACATATATGGGGTGAAGCAATTTTGTGGGAACAAAAAGTCATGAGTACCTTCGATGAGCCTTAAAGAGATCCAACTACTCTATGCTTAGCATCTAACTTCTAAAGAAACTCTATCATTTCACGTTCTCCGCAAATTTAAAATCTCAAATAATGAGATCCGCGGATACTTAGCCGATAATCAAGCCACGCATATATAAAGTCAAGTACGGGAGCCGACAAAAGAGTAGCTCCTTGTGTACAAAACTAGCAAAAGCTTTTGCGATCATCAATGGTTAAGGGAACAAGCTAGGGCTCAACACGCCCGGATCAAGTCAAAATTTTTATTCTCACTCTTTCCTAGTAGGAAAGTCAAACGCGGTGTCAAAACTTTTATTCTATTTTTGCATAATTTTTAATTTTTTCTCATTCATTTTTTTTTTGTGCTTTTTCTCTTTGAAAATTTTCAAAATTTTTCATTTTTTTGTGGTTTTTGAGGAAAAACGGGGTTGCGCAAGTAAACAGCAATGGTGAAAGTGCTAGGTCAATCAAATCGAAGATTCACCCCCCCAGACTAAAGATAAACATTGTCCTCAATGTTTTCAAGGTAAGGGTAATCCTAAAAATAAATCTAAGGCCGTCTATTAAGTATGCCAAAGATACCATTAGTCGATAAGATTTGGATATATGATTTCCAAGCAAGCATCAATACATGGGATTCGAGTGGAGATGAGACGATCCACGAGCACGAGAGTCATCATGAATTGGAGAAATCCTGCACAAACACAAACAACCAAGCAAACACAAGATTGGAGAAGGTCGCCCTCCTCGCGTTACTTATTAGATAATAAAATAAAAAGGATAAGCATGGGGTGCCTTCCACGCTTGTTTAGTAACGAGTCGTATAGCTTAGACTCGCCCCGAATTTACTTGTCCTTGGGGGAGCAAATGAAACACACAGCTTGAAAAGTAACGATGCCGGGATCAAAAACAACATCCTCACTCGCGGATGAGTGGGAAGGTGAAGAAACGATGGGATAAGTGAAGAATGGATGAAAAACACGAATGGTGTAAGCAAAATCATAAGTCTCGTCCACCCCTCCATCAATAACT
>LBNU01020307.1:169052-211276 GCA_014162995.1 Artemisia annua | reverse complement strand
TTTAAGTTCGCATTAAATGACCTCTAACTTGTTTTTCAATTGGGAATAAAAGCGCATTTGCTTGAGGACAAGCAAATCTCAAGTGTAAGGGTATTTGATGAGACGAAAAATGTTACGTTTTTAAGGGTCGGTTTGAGTCCTAATTCGTATGTCTTTGGTTTGGATTTCATCCAAAGTCATTTCTTTTCTCATTTTAGGTACTTTTGAAGGGAAAATCACAAAAGAATCATTTTCGGGCGTTTTCGGAGTGAAAAAGTGCGGAAAACAACAAAAACTCAAAAGACCTTGAAGATTACAGAAGGTGACGCCGTCACACTCTACAAGGTGACGCCGTCAGGAACAAGTGAAGTCCAGAATTGGAAAAATACTCGTGACGGGCCAGAGAGTTCGTAGTGCAAATTGGTGATGCCGTCAACCAAGGCCGTCAGATCTGGAACCAGCAATTATTACCACGTCAAGGAAGGCCGTCTGAAAACCCTAATCGCCGAGCTGACGACGTCACCTATTGGGTTGACGCCGTCATCCCACGTTTTCTATATATATAGAACGATTTTTCTTTACAAAAAGAAACCTGGGAGAACTAGAGTCGAATTTTGGTGTGAAGAACTTTAGGGTTAAACCCTAGTTCGTGTATTAGTGACCTTAGAGGGTATCCTAACCCCTCTAACTTGCATGTTTAATCCAAGATAAGTCTTCATTCATACAATATGTCTATGTGTTGTGTTATTTATGCTTGTACTTGTCTTTCTTTTAACATGCTAGGCTAATTTACTTTGTGTTTGCTTAGATCTAATGAAACCTAACTATTGATTATCATGTGATGTGTATGTTGTGATTGTATTTGGATGAATGTTTCATCTACGTTAGACTAGAGAAAACTGGCTAATCTCCTATACGGTAACAAGCTTGAACGTCTTTAGAAACGTGAATCGTATGTGCGTTATCGATTTTAAGGTAGTATTTCATGCATAGGTTGCTATCGGTGAGCTCATGATAGGATGCTTGACGTATCGTCATAGAGTGAGGTAGGAACTTATAGAGTTAGGGAATTGAACGCACTCCCTACGACTTGTTAGGAATACACCCGTCATCCACGCAAACTCAACATACTAATTACATGGTAAAAGATAGTTAGGGAGTAATGAAATCTAAGTAAACACTATTCTCCACCACTGATTTTCTCTAAAACAAAAAAATACAAAAATATAAGTAGCTTAGAAGTAGATAACTTGGGTTAGTTGACTAGCAACTAATTCCGCCCTATCCTCCAAAACCAGAGATTTTACTGCTTTCATAAAATATAAAAATACAAAAAGAATCTTCCTCCACCCTTAGACCTAGATTAGAGTAGCCTTTAGCCTAACGAACACTATTCCCTGTGAGAGAACGATCAATCCCCCGGTACTTGCCACTACACTATACTACATCGGTCAGGTACACTGCCTGGTGGGGATTGCAAGCTTCTCGAGATCCCTCGAGAGGTAAAACGTAGTGCGTGTTGCAATCCACGCGCATCATGCCTCTACTAACTTAGAATAGTCTAACGGGATGCGGCTGGTCAGAACTTACATCCCCCCTAATTCCTTAAGCAAATTAGTTTGGTAGGTGGTCGTTCGTTGAAATTTTCACATGAATGGTGATAGTCCTCTGGTCAATTCCTATCACCAAACACACCCTTATCCGCTATGGGTCCTATGGTCAAATTTTCTAGCCTCAATGGAATGACCAAACATCATTACTACCAAAACAAAGGTGTTCTAAGACATGGTAAGAAAGTATACAAATAAAATGAAACAAATGCAACAAAAGTAAATCATATCAATAACAATTTCATAACAAGGCTAACACCAAAGGTGTTTAGCCACTCATATTCATAAATGCAGAAAATCCAATGTTTAACATGATTAATGAAAACATAAATTCAATACAAAGAAAAATAAATGATAAAACTCATGATTGTAGCGTGAATTCTCCCTTGGAAGAAGCTTGTATGCTTGCAGAACTTCATCCTCCTTGCACCCTAATTTCTTCCCTGACTTCTGGTGGTGAAAAGTGTTATTTAAAATTCAAAATTAGGGCTGGTATTCATAGTGCCCGACTATTCTACGGTTTAGCAATTAGGTCAAGCTACGTCGTAGCCTTTGTATTTTTTGACTACGCTGTAGCTGGTTCGTTTGCTACGGGCGTAGAACTCTCGTAGTGGCATCTACGGCATAGCTAAATGAGGGACTAGGACGTAGCTTCATCAAAGATTACAAAAATTCTTCATAAACTGAACTACGTCGTAGGTCTTTGGTCAGCGTTGGCTTCAGTCTTCAGTGTAAAAGGTTGCTACGGCGTAGGTAGAAATGACAACTACGCCGTAGTTAGTGCAATTTCAGCATACTTCAATAATTTTCATTAAAATCCTTCCAAATCCGTGTCTTTTCGTTCCAATGCTCATTTTGACCTGAAAACAGAATATAAACTAATAAGAGTATATATCCTACTAAAATGATACAAAATATGAGCATAATAAGGGGAAATTAACACTAAAGTAATGAAACTATTTGATGTTATCAAATATCCCCCCACTTATTAGAATAATTTTCAAAAAGATATCTCTCGAGAAACCGGAAGATATGAATTTAAAAACTTTCTATGCTAGAATATATCAAAGCCAAACACCTCAAGAAATGGGAACGAACACTCATGCTCTCTCTAATCTAAGTGTTAATTTCGGGGTGATCACTCAACGCGCAGTCATAGTATGTATTCTATCATAGGCTTGGCGGTTACACAAATCTCCACCACTAGAGCTAAAGTCGAAACAATTCTTAAAGGAAATATTGGGTGAACAAATATAAGGCTAATGGTGTAGTGTTATTACTAACATACCACGGCAAAGGCGACAAAGGCATGAATACATGACCGGAACACCGGGCAAGACACCAATGACTGCTCAAATCCCTCACCTAAGCATGATTCATAACTAAAAGGTAGGATAAGACATGGGATTCACAAAAATGGTGTAAAATAAAAATGAAAGCAAATAGTCTTTGTCACACCCCCAAAAATGATTTGCAGCGGAAAGTAATGTTTTTGGGGTGCAACTCAATTGGTACCACAACACAAGTGCAAAGAACGGTTTCATCTCATTCATTTAGAATAAAATAGTTTAACAAAATNGTCATCCAAAGATAAAGCTCCAAGACGCAAAAACTGGATCAAACATCAAGTGTGTGTGCCATTAGTGGACGTCATGATGGGTACAACACTTGGTCTTCATGCGGGTGAATATAACCAACTCAATTCTTCATAAGTGATCGAAGTGGCCTCCTCGATACTAAATCTTTATAAGCTCAAAACAAGGTGCTATACATTGTTGCACCATAAAGAAACTATCTACATATGGAATTTCACATTTTTTTAAACTAAATTACAAGAAATAATAAATACATCCCCCCACTTGAGATGAATCATACATGGAATATTTTGGGGGTCTTAAATGATCTTCAATGATAGGTCTTCAACTTTGACGTGATTTCTGAATCTCTTAACTCGAACCTCAAACTAGGGCAAGTGGGCAACTTCTCAATCATAAACCAAGACTACATAGTAGGCTAAGGCGAATAGGTGTATCAAAAAAATAATTATAAGGGTAAGAAACGAAAAGATAGGCTTAAAAGGGTGTATCTAAGGGTATCTTGCACTAAAGATGAGTCAACAAAAGGGTTTAAACACGAGGGTCGAAAAGTCGATGTGACAAATCAATAAACGCACACATATAGGATTTTTGGGTGATAATCCTAAAATATTGCCTTTTTCAAAAAGTTTCTTCCAAATGTATCAAGAAAACTCAACACACTACTCGTCTATGGTCTCAAAATGATATAAAGGCCATGTTCTAAAGTCTACAAACTACCGGAACACTCATAATTTTGGTGGATCTGGGGTAAACCAGGGGAAATTGAATAGGTTAAACCTCACCATGATATTAAAGGTTAAATGTGCTCGGCTAAGGTCTATTCAAGTTAGGTTCGAAAAAACGTGTCAAAATTTTAAAAATGGCATATATTTTCAAAATAAACTAGAAAAATGGGGCAAATAAAGTTCAAGTTATAATTCTACTCTCTTCCCCCCACTTGAAATGTACAAAGTCCCTTTTGTACGTAATTAAACATTAAAATAAAGGAGATAAGTAGAATTGGAACAAGAATTTCCCTGAAATTTGCTCTCGAAAAATGATAGAAGGATCAGTTTGAGAAAACGTGCCTTCACTTCGCCTATTGAGCAAACTTCATATCCCTGAAATCACGCAACTACCACAAGCAGAAAATCTAAAAAGAGAAAACAAAAGAATATAAAAATCCTAACTCACTTTCGTAGGAATCACGATTGCATTTAGCGTATGCAGCAAGCCTTTTAAACCACTTGGTGTCCCAAATGAACGAGGAAGTCTCGTGAGGGTTTACAGTGAACACACCCACAAAGTTCATTTAAAAACTAATACAAGGTTAAAGTATGTTTGTTAAAAAGATTTAAATTTTAATTGGTACAGGAGAAAGCTACGGCGTAGTGAGAATACAGAACTACGCCGTAGGTAATGAAACCTGACAAATATCTGACACCTGGAGGATGCTACGGCGTAGTCATAAATTGAGCTATGCCTTAGATTCTTTCTGAGGTAAATTCTTGGAGTAAACACTCAAAATCTAGCTCCTCCACAGTCTATCTTTCTTTTTTACCTACAAAATAATCAAAACAAAACATACAAAACCAACTATAAAAACGAAAAATAGAAGGATAATTCGGGTTGTCTCCCGAAAGAGCACTTTTATTTATTATCGAGTCTTTAAGTTAGACTCATTGTCGTGGTGCTTAAGGTTGCTTTTGGACTTGCCCAAGCTCGTCCATCTCTCTCATGATATTGTGTCTTACCCAAGCAACATTAGTAGTGGTACGAAAATACTCCTTCCTTCGATTCTCCGCACCTTATAGAATCTTTCGTCCGGTCCCAAATGGTACCGGGTCACTTCATAGGTTTACGCAATGATTGGGGGAGGTCTTTTATATGGCATTCCTAGGAGTTTACACCACCGTTGCTCGTAGGCCTCATCATCTGAATCCGTGAACCCATCATGCCATTGTAATTCAAGGAAGTCCATTATTCCATCTATATCATCATCATCATCAGAATCCGTTCCTTGAAACAAATCATCATCAAGCTTATCCTCAATAAGCTCTTTTTTGCAATGGTCCTTCTCCTCTCCCTACCTGGTTTTGTAAACTTCATCGTTTTCTTCTATTGTATCATTGTCGGCTTCACATTCGCTCGGATTAAACTTACTCATACACCCCTTCCAAATTTTTTCCTTTGTAGTAGCATCTATTCTTCCATACTTGGTTTTTACCCAATCATCAAAACATAACGTATCAAGCCATGGTAAATCACTTCTTCAGTCATCATTAGTCGACGTCCATAAGTAATCATCATCATCAACTCTTTCCATGCTACTTCCTCTATTGCAATAATCGTCGTATGGATTGCAAGACGCCCATAATTAGTCTCCATTGACATTATGGGTCTTAATTTGCTCGCATCAATGCCTTTTTCCCATAGAATCATCCTCCACTTCATACGAGGAGCAATCTTTAGGCTCATGATTGATGCTCCCATTTTGCACAACTTTGTTGTCTATGGCGGTAGGCTCATCCTTTTTGCAATGACCATTTAGAGCATCACAAAGTTTCCACTTTTCATCTCTTTCAACTTTACCGTGAATGATCCAAACCCAATCATCAAATGGTATAGTTCCCTTCCACTCAAGGTTTCTTCTCTCACTATCATTTGTGGAAATCCATAAGTGCTTGTTGTTTCGTATCCTCTCTTCGTTACTCCAACCATCACAAAGGTCGACATTGGGGTCACAAGATGCCCATAAATCGTACAATTTTTCGTTATCAATGGGTATTGCCTCACACCAATGGTACTTCTTAATGATTACTTTATTGTTTCCCTCCGTTTTCTTTTGATGTTGAGCCATTACCCCTATAAGAATTTTAGCTTCATTTTGATTTTCCGGGGTAACCTTGAGTTCATTATTCCTGCTACTCAATATACTTTTGGTCTTGGATTCCAAGTCAGCATCTTTGCTACGCTGTAGCTTATCTGAAGGGCTACGACGTAGTTCTTCTCTGCTACGTTTTCCTGCGAAATTTTACTTTGTAAATTTACATGATTTGTAATCAGATGCTTGTGTACAGTGAAATCAGGAGTAACGGTATTTTCTATACCTTGTCTAGCGTTCCCATTATTAACTACACAAACAGATTCAACATTGTGACATTTCCTCCTTCATCCATATTAAAAATAATTTTTTTTATCGTTCATCCTTAAAGAAATAAGTTTACTAAAAACATCGATCATAGCATGGGCCGTGGCAAGGAGTGGTCTTCCTAAAATTATCGGTAATTCACTATCTTTTTCCATGTCAAGTATTACAAAATCAACAGGAAAGGTGAATTCATCGATTTTAACTAACACATTCTCAACAATCCCCTTAGGTATGCTAACTATTCTATCGGCCATTTCAATAGTCATACAAGCAGGTTTAATTGGACCTAGACCTAGGCGTTTGTACATAGAGAACGACGTTATACTTATACTAGCCCCTAAATCAGCTGAACCATTGCTAATAAACAAATTACCAATTGAACAAGGGAGATAAAACTTCCTGGATCTTTCTCCTTTGGAGGCAATTGGTGTTGAATGATTGTTGAGCACCTGGAATTTAGCCTAACCTCTTCTCCTTGTTCATTATCCAAAGGGTAGAGCTCTACTTCATCCACAAAAGCTCCTTCATTATTAGAGTCCTGCTCCTCTTGTTTAGCAAAATATTCTAGTTCTTCATCTGAATACCTAAAAGGTGTATAAAGTGGTTGACCATTATTAGAAAATATGGATTTACATGCTCCAGAATCCTTAGAACAGCTNGGTCGACATTGGGGTCGCAAGATGCCCATAAATCGTACAATTTTTCGTTATCAATGGGTATTGCCTCACACCAATGGTACTTCTTAATGATTACTTTATTGTTTCCCTCCGTTTTCTTTTGATGTTGAGCCATTACCCCTATAAGAATTTTAGCTTCATTTTGATTTTCTGGGGTAACCTTGAGTTCATTATTCCTGCTACTCAATATACTTTTGGTCTTGGATTCCAAGTCAGCATCTTTGCTACGCTGTAGCTTATCTGAAGGGCTACGACGTAGTTCTTCTCTGCTACGTTTTCCTGCGAAATTTTACTTTGTAAATTTACATGATTTGTAATCAGATGCTTGTGTACAGTGAAATCAGGAGTAACGGTATTTTCTATACCTTGTCTAGCGTTCCCATTATTAACTACACAAACAGATTCAACATTGTGACATTTCCTCCTTCATCCATATTAAAAATAATTTTTTTATCGTTCATCCTTAAAGAAATAAGTTTACTAAAAACATCGATCATAGCATGGGCCGTGGCAAGGAGTGGTCTTCCTAAAATTATCGGTAATTCACTATCTTTTTCCATGTCAAGTATTACAAAATCAACAGGAAAGGTGAATTCATCGATTTTAACTAACACATTCTCAACAATCCCCTTAGGTATGCTAACTATTCTATCGGCCATTTCAATAGTCATACAAGCAGGTTTAATTGGACCTAGACCTAGGCGTTTGTACATAGAGAACGACGTTATACTTATACTAGCCCCTAAATCAGCTGAACCATTGCTTTGAACAAGGGAGATAAAACTTCCTGGATCTTTCTCCTTTGGAGGCAATTGGTGTTGAATGATTGTTGAGCACCTGGCATTTAGCCTAACCTCTTCTCCTTGTTCATTATCCAAAGGGTAGAGCTCTACTTCATCCACAAAAGCTCCTTCATTATTAGAGTCCTGCTCCTCTTGTTTAGCAAAATATTCTAGTTCTTCATCTGAATACCTGAAAGGTGTATAAAGTGGTTGACCATTATTAGAAAATATGGATTTACATGCTCCAGAATCCTTAGAACAGATGCCCTTAGTTTCAGTAGTTTGCTTTTGCACTTGATTAGTCAAAAGCCCAATTTTGGTTTCAAGGCTTCTAATAGTTTCGTCATGGTTTTTAGGTTAAGCGCCGTTCTTTTTTGAAAAATTTTAAGCCACTCTTCTCGCTCCTTTTGCTTCTTAGCTGATTCATCAAGGTATCTTTGAATCGAGTCTTCAAGACTAGACTTTCCTTATGAAGGTCTGTAGGATACACATAATCATAACTTGTGTGGTTCTTGAGGTTAATGGATCGAATAGTATAAGAAATCTAGAGATTAGTTAGAGTGAGAAAGTGGGAGCCATTTAGAGAGAGAAAGAACAAGTGAAATGTATAACTAATGAAAGGTCCAACCTTCTCCCTTGGTGGGAGAGGGTATTTATAGTTACAAGGAGATGAGTGCCTCTAGTAGGCTGTGGAGCGGGCTGACAGAGGGTAAAAGACAAGACCCGACACCACGAATACTAACTAAACTAAACTACGTATTAACTACTATATAAAATACTACGAGCTATACAATGCTTTAACATACTTGGGGTGACCGAATCTTCTATAGGAAATAACGTATTCTTAACAATCTCCCCCTATGGGAGGTCACCCAGAAATTAAATCTTGAATTCTAGCATTGAGATCTTTGTAGATAAGTTTGTAGCTCACAGTTGTTAATTCTTCAGTGAAATGAACTTTGTGCTTTCGGCAGCGGACTCTATATAACTTGCTTAATGTGTAGGATGATCTTTGGCATTGCTTCGTGTTCATCATCCAAGTATGTAGCTTCAAGTCATCTTTGAGTAGAAGTGTCTCCACGTGATGTAGTGACCATCTTTGAGCATGAGTACCTTTGACTTGTGTGATCTTAGAGCTTTCTTCTGAGATCATCAGGCACCGTAAATCTCCAAATCATCCTTTGTTGTATTATCGTCATGTGAGGTTGTGACTTTTAGGCCGGCATGCTCACATTCTTCTATTTTAAGAGACTTTGTATCAGAGTTGTGGAAGTATTGTTGTGCTTATTATTCGTGATCTTTATAGAGAACGAGTTGGCATTGTGAACATGCGGCTATGAATTAACATCTTTTAATCTGTTGTATCCACGATGCCTCATCGACCATCAACTGCAACCGCCATTTGTTCCTGCATAAAATAGTTAGCAATAAAACGAAAGTGTCTTTGTTCACTCTCGTCGAATAGGGTTGCAAGAACCACGGTTCCCTGTTGATCAGTATTTCTACTGCCTGTGATCAGGTAGAATTCCAAAGAATCTCCTTGACAGGGTTTCGCAGTTGTGCTAGCTGTTCTCAAACCGGAGCATTTCAAAGTAGAGAACACGGAATGAGTGAATCAGTGAATTGAGATTCACTGATTGATGAGAAATCGTTTTCCGAGAAAAAGCAGTCTCGCATTACCCGATAAAGAATTTTTGGCAACACGACGACCATTTTGTAAGCAGGATCATATTACAATCATAAATACTTTTGTTTGAAAATTTGTGCGCAGTCGATGTGCTAGAAAATCAATGTTGAGCACATCAACGGTTTTTCAAAAACTATTCGTCAATTCATTCCCTGGAACAAGTTCGATTCATTAGTGAATCGCACCATCGTTGCTTTCCAGTTTTCACAAGCTTGATCCTTGCAGGATCTCACATGTCACCTACCAAGAGCTTGTGAGATGTTCGCTCTAGAAGGATTTCCATTTTCATTGTGAATATTTTCATATCACTCGGATGTTCTGGCAATACCACAAGGATAATGCGTAGGACTCTAAATATATTATCTTACTTTTCACGGTGTATGAAACAGTAAGCATATTGGAAGTGTGTCCTAATGAGATTCATGGATGATCTCTTGGCTCTAGATCCAATAGTGCGTTTTGATCCGCTCCTGGAGACTGGAGAGGCGTCTCCTGTTTTGGCATCAACATGGCTCGCAATGAGGGGTCGATACATTATGCAGGGTTCCCCGTGAGAATGAAACAAGTCCTTTTAAGAGAACTTGAGTGGCTAGGAAGGTTAGTGCAGTGCATCACTGGGTCCATGACGTCTTGTCTTCAATACCGGTGTTACCTTAGTAACCACCAGTAGCATATGTATTGAACCCGGTTTCTGCCCTAAGGTTGAATATATGGAGGGCTATTTCTTTTCACCCTTTCTCATTATATTTCTTTTTCATTCTTCAACCCCTTCAGTGCTTACCGAGACTTCATTACTAGAACCTTGTTGGGTTTGTTCCAGTCCTAGCTCTATCTCAGTCGGCACTCTTCCCTTTCTCACTTTTCTCCTTTTTTAAATCATTCCTAAGGACTTCTAATCTATCTATTGGATTGTCCCTGGGAAGATCCCTCCGGTTCTGGTGGATCATGGGAACATATACCTAACCTTACCATCCTTATAACTCCATGCATTAAAGTAAATTGGTCGGTCTTTTGGTATCTTTCCACAATCACCATTTAAACGGATCATTGAAAAATTCTCTCAAAGTGTTTATGATAAAGAAAAGCATTTTGTTAACACTTTGATAGTTTTGTAACTTTTCAAATGCTCCCCCTTAACATGTGCTCGTAGGTTTTGATTGAAATTTGCACATGTCGGGGTGAGTTGCACTTTTGAATTGATCCACTCTTAATAGACATATACCCTAGGGACACGTTTACATTGCTTAGTTAAAGGGATCCATTATCAGCTTTTAGGTGATAACTAGCGCTAATAACTAACTTGAAGTTGTTAACATTCCTTTAAAAAGGAAGTTAGACCCGTCAAAGTATACATATACGAAGAGCTTCTCGAAACGGTACTTTCTACTAGGATAAATCCTTTCGAATTCAAAGTTTGTGTTTCGTCAATTCATGAGTCAAATCTGAGCCACGCTCAACTAGGATGCCAAAATTATTATTCATCACACAAATCATTTTGCTCCCCCTCAATATGTGCATTGGTTCAAGTTTAAAATTTAAAAAATTTAAAAACCTTAAAAATTTTGCACATACGGGAGAGCATACATTATAGTCCAAAAACATCACATTATAAATCAGATTTCATATTTAAATCACATTCTCTCCCCTGATCAAAAAATTTAAAATCTTTTGAGATTTTGTGATCCCAATTGATTTAAATGATTTTAGAAAAAAAAATGGGAGAAAATGTGGTAAAATTTTAACATTTATTGATTTTTGAGACACATTTTCACTACTGTTGGTGCACAAAGCTTTTAAAGGTGCAGAAATTTTAAGCAAATACGCTCCCCCTCAATTAATGACCTGTTTTCTATTTAAGGAATTGGAGTCATTACATTGAGCAGCAGGGTATTTGTGAAAATTTAAGTCCAATAGCCACCTTGTAAACCACAAAAGCTCTCTTGAAGAATCATGAAAGAGAGATTTTGGGATGAAAGAAGACATCTCTTCTTTTTCTAGAAGTGATGCACTGAAACGTACATCAAATCGAAGCAACATGGTTATAAAGTAATCCATGCCCGAGTAAACTTCACCCGGTGAGAGGAACAACCGTCCTTTTGGCGACATGTTTTCCCCAAGGATAAGAGCGGGTTGCTATCTGAAGTAATAGCAAGCCGATAAGACATGTTTTACCCGGTTAATATAACTTCTGCTCGAGCTTCATTTAAAGTCCTATGCCATTAATGAATGACATTTATAGAAGCTTAAAATGTTATCGATAAACAGAAGAACTGCCTAGGATGAAGCTATTTTTGGTATTTTGTGCTTTTCAGATTTTTATGGTTTTTCTAGGTTTTTATATTTTTGTATTTTTCTTTTTGGTTTTAAAGAATATGTGAAGCAAATCCATTACTCGTCATTTTCCTCCTGAAGACTTTTGAGTGACTCAGGTGTGATACTCTTCATTCCAAGACGCGAGAGAATAAATTGAAACCGTTCTCTGGGAAGTGCCTTAGTGAAGATGTCAGCTAGCTGAAATTCTATCCTCACAAAGTAAAGTTCCACAATCCCCTTTTCCACTTTTTCCCTGATGAAATGATGTCGATGTGCTTTGATCTGGAGTGCTGGACGTTGTTGCAGCAAAGAGCAATTGCACTTTTGTTGTCACAGTACATCGGAACTTTGTTGTACACAAAGCCATAATCAGATAATTGAGATCTCATCCAAAGGATATGAGCACAACAAGATGACATGGCAATGTATTCAGCCTCAGTGGAGGAGATCGACGTACTCATTTGCCTCTTTAATGACCAGCTGACAAGCTTATCTCCTAGAAATTGAGCACCACCGGACGTACTTCGACGAGTATCTTGACACCCTACATGATCATCATCATAGTAGGCCGTGAGAGCCATAGCAGTGTATTTAGGATACCAAAGGCCCATGTGAATCGTCCCTTGAAGGTACCTGAACACTCTTTTGACTGCTGCTAAGTGCTTTTTGGTGGGTTTGGATTGATAACGGGCGCACATGCAAACAACAAATATAAGATCTGGCCTACTAGCTGTGAGGTACATTAAGGATCCAATCATGCTTCGGTACTTTGTTTGGTCAAGTGGAGCCCCCTCAACATCCTCATCCAGTTTTGATCTCTCAATCATTGGAGTGTCAACAGAGTCACATGATTCAAATCCAAATTTCTTCAATATTTCAGTAGGATACTTGGATTGATTGATGAAGATACCGTGGGGATTTTGAGATATTTGCAACCCCAAAAAAATGACATTTGCCCCATCATGGACATTTGGAATTCTGTACTCATCTCTTGTGAAAAACGATCACATTCCAACGGATCTGAAGAAGCGAATATAATGTCATCTACATATATCTGAACGTGGAGTAGGTGCTTGCCCGACTTTCTGGTGAACAATGTAGGATTAACCACACCCCTTGGTGAAGTTGTAGGCTAGAAGGAATTTGGATAGAGTATCATATTATGCTCTGGGTGCCTGTTTAAGTCCATAAAGTGCCTTTTTCAAGCGATAGACATGATTAGGGCGTTTAGGATCAACAAACCCTTCTGGTTGACTTACATATACCACTTCCTTTAAGTGACCATTTAGAAATGCAGTCTTCACATCCATTTGGTAGACAATCATATTCTGACTAGCTGCATTAGCAAGAAAGATTCTGATGGCCTCAACTCTAGCCACGGGTGCGAATGATTNGTGCCTTCTTCAAGCGATAGACATGATTAGGGCGTTTAGGATCAACAAACCCTTCTGGTTGACTTACATATACCACTTCCTTTAAGTGACCATTTAGAAATGCAGTCTTCACATCCATTTGGTAGACAATCATATTCTGACTAGCTGCATTAGCAAGAAAGATTCTGATGGCCTCAACTCTAGCCACGGG
The DNA here is from genome assembly GCA_014162995.1 of Artemisia annua. Lineage (NCBI taxonomy): Eukaryota > Viridiplantae > Streptophyta > Magnoliopsida > Asterales > Asteraceae > Artemisia > Artemisia annua. The sequence continues at coordinate 197,916 of LBNU01020307.1, read as the reverse complement.
TGCGAATGATTCTTCAAAGTCTATACCCTCTTCTTTTCTGTATCCTTTGGCCACTAGCCGAGCCTTGTTTTTCAGAACTTCACCATATTCGTCAAGCTTCATTTTGAAGATCCACTTGAGAGCGATAATCATAGCACAGTCGGGAGAGGCACTAATTCCCATACGTCAAGTTGGTCAAATTCATGAATTTCATCTTGCATTGCAGTGAACCAGGATGCTTTAGTCAAAGCTTCTTTAAAATCCTTTGGCTCAGTTTTAGACATTATGGAGCTGACAAAGCACCACAAGGCATCGGTGGCAAGTTGTCTACATGTGGAAACGGGGCGAGATGGATTACTAATGATGTTGTCAATTGGGTGATCGTTTGTCCATTTTCAGATATGCTCATAAGGTTGATGACTGAGGACTGATGTAGCAGTGTTATAATCTTCCGAAGAGGTTGCCACATTGGATGGATCAGGGGCAAATATGTTCACAAAAGGTTCATCAGGTGGTTGAGCAAAGGGATTCACTTCAAAAGAATTTTCAGATGTGGCTCCTTGAGGAATTGAAGAAGGTTGATCGGTGTGAGTGGATTGAATGTGTTGAGTATGACTGGATGACGGAGCATTTTGACTAAGAGATATGGAGATGGAAGGCCCATTTGTAGGTTGAGGTGCATCATTAGCAGCAACATCAGGACCTATAACTTGTGGTTCTGGTTCGACTATCTGTTGAGGTTCAAAATACTCATCATACATTGGATCAAATAATTTCTTCAAGTCCTCACTTGTGGGTGGCACATAAGGAGCATCAGTAGTGGAGGAATGTACAAGTCCCGAACTAATTGGTCCAGGAGTCAAAGGATTAGATGCGGGGCCAGAACTGGAGTATTCAGGAGCCGTGTGCTCGGACAGCTCATCAAACGTGACATGGATGGTTTCCATGATTTGTCGGGTTCTTTTTTTGTAGATTCGATAACCCTTCTGGTTAGGTGCGTAGCCAACGAAAATTCCAATATCGGCTTTGGCCTTGAGCTTTCCCAAGTCTTCACTATCGTTGGTTGGGTAACATAGTGCACCAAAAACTCGAAGAAATGAAAGATCAGGTTTTCTCTCGTGCACCAGCTCATAGGGGGTTTTGTTGTGAAGAGGATGTATCAGTGATCGGTTCTGAGTGTAACAAGCAGTTGCAATTGCCTCTCCCCAAAGGAACATAGGTATAACACCCCCATTTTCAGGAACGCAGCGGAATACAACATGGGGTGCTATTTATCAGTCACATAGTACAAGTATAGTAAACAACTTTAAAACAAAGTCGTTTTTAAACTTCACATTCGATAATTTATCAGATTTGAGGTCCCAAAAGTTTAACATAAGTTTAAAAATACATAAATTTAAAAGTTCAAGTCATTATCGAATGAAAATTTTTATTAAACATGAGCCATCAAGTAGATATCCATTTCTTGCGCCGCCCATCCAAGCTGAAGTCACTTACGGACCTGAGATAAACATGCTAAAAGTCAACAATAAAGTTGAGTGAATCCATAGAGTTTAATAAGTAATAAGTTGAATACAAGATAATTCAGTATAAAATACGATGAGCTACGTTGTTATACGCCCATAATTAAGTTGACATGTAACAAATACAAGTCGGGAAATAAGATTTATAGCATTGAGCTCATGAAACCGAACCTTAACATAGATATTGTGCCCCGAGAAGGTAAAAATTGCCATTTACCCCATTTCTCAATATTATATGTCTGTAACCCGAACAGGCTTGTTAAGCCAAATATGCATATTTATAATACTAGCGTTTACTACACAAGTAATTAACGGTTCATGATAGGGACTTAATTGGCAAGAAGCATTCAATGTCTATAATCATATAATCATGATAGGGACTTAATTGGCAAGAAGCATTCAATGTCTATAATCATGTAATCGGTTCTAGAATAATAATTTTGAGGCCCCGCATGATACCTTGTTCCCCCATTTTTATTTCCTTGAAACGTTCTTTCTTCTACATATTTAACTTCCTCAATTCTATTGTCATCCTCTTTTAAAGGACAATCCTTGGCCAAGTGGGCCCCTTCACATATCTCGCATCACACTTAAATGGCATGCACATTTTCCTTGAGCTTCTTCATATCTCGACCTAAGCTTTCGAGTTTGTTGGTAATGAGAGTAATTCCATCCGTACATCCTCTAATGCTCCTACTACTTCCCCTATCATGCCACTTTTGAGAGTGGTCTGCCATATCTTCAATTGCCTTCAAGGCTTGAATAAGGGTCATTCCAGGGATCGGCCCCTTAGAATCCGGCATTTGCCTAGTGGAAACGTTGATCGCTTTGTAGCAGATATTTACTACCTGTTGTTTGTTGAGGTCATGTGTAGGGCACATGTACAGAAGATCATTGTACCTATCCCATGCTTGGTACAACATCTCATCTCCATCCTGTTTGAAGTTATGAATGTCTTCAAGCTATTTTGTCTTCCTTCAAGCTATTTTGTCTTCTTCAAAAGATTCCAAGTGTTGACAGTCCCCGCTGGTAACCTATAAATCCATCTCTTGGCTGCTCCCGTGAGTGTCATAGGAAAAACCCGAAGCATGATTGTGTCGTGAGACACTTCCGGAATGTTGAACAAACTAACAATGTATAAGACATTGTCAATGTGCTCATGAGCATCTTCCGTCTTGTTTCCCTAAAAGGGTATTTCCGCAACTCCCTTATAAATTGGTTCTTTATCTCAACTGAACATCCGCCCCAATAGCTGGCCTAACCAAACCAGGCCCTTGTTCTTCTCTTGTTAGAGCGAGATATTCTTCGAGAGTGAGGGTATCGATATCAACGTCACCCATGGTACCAGAAACTTGAAAAGAAATCGTGAGAAACTAAAAATTAAAATAAAAATGCAAAACTTAAACAAAATCCTAAATAGCTCCCCGGCAGCGGCGCCAAAAACTTGATGCAGGATTTACCGGCCAGGTTTTTTATTTATAAGTTACTCGTCTACCTAAGATCTACCTAATGCATTATCGGGCAGTGTACCCGTCGTGTATGATATAGCTAACGGTAAATCCGAGGTCGTCCTAAGAGCTATGTGTGCGGATATAATCTAAGTCTAATGTCACTTGTTTTAAAGGGGGTTTTAATGATTAATATATTGAAACTAATGAAATTAAATAATGAAAGCAAATAAAGAAATGAAAGGAAATCAGTAGAGAGAATAGTGTCAACCTAATTACTACTCTTATTATTAACATGAAATTTTCTATTACATGCATCCTATCGTTTTATCTGGGAATTCAAGTCGATAGATTCAGATGGTCAAATCGTTTAATCCTATCTTTCACCTTTCCCTATTCCGTAACCTAATGATTACAAGATTTCGCTGGCAAATACAAGGTGAAAGAGTTATTAAGTGCCTCTACTAACTTAGAATAGTCTAATGGGATGAGGCCGGTCGGAACTTACATGCCCCCTAATTCCTTAAGCAAAGCAGTTTGGTAGGTGGCCGTTCGTTGAAATTTCCACACAAATGGTGATAGTCCTATGGTCAATTCATATCACCAAACACACCCTTATCCGCTATGGGTCCTATGGTCAATTTTCCTAGCCTCAATGGAACTACCAAACATCATTACTACCAAAACAAAGGCGTCCAAAGATGTTTAGCTAACAAATGCGAGAAAACTAAATCATATCAATAACAATTTCATAACAAGGCTAACACCTAAGGTGTTTAGCTACTCATTGTTCATAAATGCAGAAAATCTAATGTTTAACATCATTAATGAAAACATAAATTCAATACAAAGAAAAATAAATGATAAAACTCATGATTGTAGCGTGAATTCTCCCTTGTAAGAAGCTTGTATGCTTGCAGAACTTCGTCCTTTTTGCATCCTAATTCCTTCCCTGACTTCTAGTGGTGAAAAGTGATATATAAAATTAAGAATTAGGACTTGTATTTATAGTGCCCGACTATGCTACGACATAGCAATTAGGTCAAGCTACGCCATAGCCTTTGTATTTTCTGACTACGCCGTAGCTGGGTGGTTTGCTACGGGCGTAGAACTCTCGTAGTGGCATCTACGGCATAGCTCAATGAGGGACTATGCCGTAGCTTCATCAAAGATTACGAAAATTCTTCTAAGTGTTGGAATGAAGATCTATGGCATAGCTTTAATGAAAACTACCCCCGTAGAAGTCTCGTAGTGGCATTTACGCCATAGTTAATAAACTGAACTACGCCGTAGGTCTTTGGTCAGCGTTGACTTTAGTCTTCAGTGAAAAAGGTTGCTACGGCGTAGGTAGAAATGACATCTATGCCGTAGTTAGTGCAATTTCAGCATGCTTCAATAATTTTCATTATAATCCTTCCAAATCCGCGTCTTTTCGTTCCAATGCTCATTTTTTATTTGAAAACAGAATATAAATGAATAAGTGTATATATCCTACTAAAATGATACAAAATATGAGCATAATAAGGGGAAATTAACACTAAAATAACGAAACTATTTTATGTTATCACGGCCTAAAGACATTCCTGAGGTCGTCATAACATCAACTTGCACAAGACGAAACCCTAAACATAGGGAGCTGACGGCGTCACACTTTGCAAGTGACCCCATCACAATTGCAATCCTATATATATAGTTTGTAGATTGTGAATATAGTGTATAGACCGAGTAGATCGAGGGAAGATTCTGTGAATCTTGTAGATTGTGTTAATTGTGAGGATCGGATAGATTGTGAGTGAGATTGGTACTAGATAGATTAGTACTCGACATTTAGCTTAGTGTCAGAAATAGTGATAAGCGATGTTGTATGGTTTTCTCCGCCTGAAGGGAGTTTGTTGACATAGTACTTAGAACTCTCGAGTTGGATACTCGAGGAGTGGAGTAGGGCGAATAGGAGCTTCGTTACCGAACTACTATAAATCTATATATCTCAGTTTGATCTTTCCATCCCTTACTATTTATCTTGCAATTTACAGTTTAGTTGTTATAGTTTATTTGTTATAGAATAGTTGTATAGTGTTCATATTGTAATCAATTGGTTTCACAAAAGTCCAAATCAAAGTTTTTTTAAAAAAGTAAATTTTAAAAACAAAGATAAAAACGGTAAAACTATTCAACCCCCCCTCTTTCTAGTTTTCAACAATTGGTATTAGAGCCAGATTAACCAAAAATTTTAAAATATATTGTATTTTAAAACATGAATCGATCAATGGATTTCGACAAATATCAAATAGGGCAATCTATGCAAAGACCACCACTTTTTGAAACCGGTTGTCTTATATATTAGAAAACAAGATTCGAAACGTATGTGAATCGGGTTGTTAATACAAATAATGTCAAAAACGTTATCCGCATTATTCGGTCTTCATACATTTTCAGAATCACAAAATATAAAAACATGTTATGTAAAGTTACGGTTAATACGTTTTTAATCGAGGAAACTCGTTTCTTCCATGTATCTACTACAACGTCACTTCAGGTATGGACAAACTTCATACCGACATTAGTAAAGTGATCAAAGGTTTTATTTTCTTCAAAACTTACATTTTTAAGTATGAAAAACATTTTTTACAAAATGTATTTTGTGTTTTTAAAGAAATGTTTTATTAAGTAAATAAATTCAAATTCAAATGTTATAACAACTATATTTCCCCCAAAACAGATAAGTTTTCACCAGATAGACTTTCACCACGTTAGGACAAAAAGAGGAGAGTCTTGTCGGGACGGTCCCTAAAATGGACAGATGGTCCCTTAGTGATAAAGGACCGTCACGTGTTTAAGGGACCGTCACCTCCTTTCCTGTCGTGTATAAATACTGAACTGTTCCTTCTCAGAAAACAATCCTTCTTAGCACAAAACACTATGTTCTTTCTTTCTCTGTTCTTTGATCACTATAACATGTCAGTATATATTTATAAGTGATTTCTCTTCCTCTATATCAAAGTGCAAGAGAAGAACTCTCGACGTAGGTGAAGAATCGAGATGTTATAAGAGTCCACACACAAACGTAACAAGTGTTACGGTTCTATTCTTCCTCCTATTTTCTTCTTGTAAATATTGTAAATATTTCCGACTTGTGTGTGAGTCTAGGATGGAGTTGTTAGTGTAAACTTGGATGAAGGTGAAGATCCAAGAAGTGTTGTAACTAGAATATGTTGGGAATTCTGCTAAGAGAGAATTCTGCTGAAGGATACTGCTGATGGAATCTGCTGAAGAGCTAGATTCTGCTGAAGAAGTGTTTCTGCGGAAGTATAGTTTTCGCATATTATGTTTCTGCGGATATAGATAAACTGCGTATTTTGTAACTTAGTTAGGATATGCATGCGCTTTATTAGGATATTATAATGCATATCTTCTATAGTTTATAGAATATACGTTTCTTGTGAAACAGTTTAGGTTTAGGGTTCCTTGTCTATAAAAGGAACACATTATTATATTCTAGGTACGAGTTAGAAAAACAAGTTTTAGTTTTTATAAAAGATCCATAGAGGATCAAAGAGTTCTTAGTATTCTGTGTTCTTACTTGTGTTTGTTTTCGCTTTATAATACAAGTATTAGAGACTTTCTATTAGTGTGATTGTGATTGCATAAACATTGCTAACGATTCACGAGTGCTCAAAGATCTATCAAGGTCTTTAATTCAACAAGTGGTATCAGAGCCTCGATAGAGTCTCTGTGATACTAAGAACATCATCTTTTTACACCTTCTTAGCCAAAACAACCAAAATCAATGACTGGATCAGACTCTGAATCAGAAGTTACACAAAATCAAAACACCACATCCTTACAACAACTCAATCTCACTAACAGCAATGCAAAATTCCCATACCTAAAGAAGGAAGAGTGAAGTGCCTCTACTAACTTAGAATAGTCTAATGGGATGAGGCCGGTCGGAACTTACATGCCCCCTAATTCCTTAAGCAAAGCAGTTTGGTAGGTGGCCGTTCGTTGAAATTTCCACACAAATGGTGATAGTCCTATGGTCAATTCATATCACCAAACACACCCTTATCCGCTATGGGTCCTATGGTCAATTTTCCTAGCCTCAATGGAACTACCAAACATCATTACTACCAAAACAAAGGCGTCCAAAGACATGCTAAGAAAGTATTCAAATAAAACGAAACAAATGCGAGAAAACTAAATCATATCAATAACAATTTCATAACAAGGCTAACACCTAAGGTGTTTAGCTACTCATTGTTCATAAATGCAGAAAATCTAATGTTTAACATGATTAATGAAAACATAAATTCAATACAAATAAAAATAAATGATAAAACTCATGATTGTAGCGTGAATTCTCCCTTGTAAGAAGCTTGTATGCTTGCAGAACTTCGTCCTTTTTGCATCCTAATTCCTTCCTTGACTTCTAGTGGTGAAAAGTGATATATAAAATTAAGAATTAGGACTTGTATTTATAGTGCCTGACTATGCTACGACATAGCAATTAGGTCAAGCTACGCCATAGCCTTTGTATTTTCTGACTACGCCGTAGCTGGGTGGTTTGCTACGGGCGTAGAACTCTCGTAGTGGCATCTACGGCATAGCTAAATGAGGGACTATGCCGTAGCTTCATCAAAGATTACGAAAATTCTTCTAAGTGTTGGAATGATGATCTATGGCATAGCTTTAATGAAAACTACCCCCGTAGAAGTCTCGTAGTGGCATTTACGCCATAGTTAATAAACTGAACTACGCCGTAGGTCTTTGGTCAGCGTTGACTTTAGTCTTCAGTGAAAAAGGTTGCTACGGCGTAGGTAGAAATGACATCTACGCCGTAGTTAGTGCAATTTCAGCATGCTTCAATAATTTTCATTATAATCCTTCCAAATCTGCGTCTTTTCGTTCCAATGCTCATTTTTTATTTGAAAGCAGAATATAAATGAATAAGTGTATATATCCTACTAAAATGATACAAAATATGAGCATAATAAGGGGAAATTAACACTAAAATAACGGAACTATTTTATGTTATCACGGCCTAAAGACATTCCTGAGGTTGTCATAACATCAACTTGCACAAGACGAAACCCTAAACATAGGGAGCTGACGGCGTCACACTTTGCAAGCGACCCCATCACAATTGCAATCCTATATATATAGTTTGTAGATTGTGAAGATAGTGTATAGACCTAGTAGATCGAGGGAAGATTCTGTGAATCTTGTAGATTGTGTTAATTGTGAGGATCGGATAGATTGTGAGTGAGATTGGTACTAGCTAGATTAGTACTCGACATTTAGCTTAGTGTCAGAAATAGTGATAAGCGATGTTGTATGGTTTTCTCCGCCTGAAGGGAGTTTGTTGACATAGTACTTAGAACTCTCGAGTTGGATACTCGAGGAGTGGAGTAGGGCGAAGAGGAGCTTCGTTACCGAACTACTATAAATCTCTATATCTCAGTTTGATCTTTCCATCCCTTACTATTTATCTTGCAATTTACAGTTTAGTTGTTATAGTTTATTTGTTATAGAATAGTTGTATAGTGTTCATATTGTAATCAATTGGTTTCACAAAAGTCCAAATCAAAGTTTTTTTAAAAAAGTAAATTTTAAAAACAAAGATAAAAACGGTAAAACTATTCAACCCCCCCTCTTTCTAGTTTTCAACAATTGGTATTAGAGCCAGATTAACCAAAAATTTTAAAATATATTGTATTTTAAAACATGAATCGATCAATGGATTTCGACAAATATCAAATAGGGCAATCTATGCAAAGACCACCACTTTTTGAAACCGGTTGTCTTATATATTAGAAAACAAGATTCGAAACGTATGTGAATTGGGTTGTTAATACAAATAATGTCAAAAACGTTATCCGCATTATTCGGTCTTCATACATTTTCAGAATCACAAAATATAAAAACATGTTATGTAAAGTTATGGTTAATACGTTTTTAATCGAGGAAACTCGTTTCTTCCATGTATCTACTACAACGTCACTTCAGGTATGGACAAACTTCATACCGACATTAGTAAAGTGATCAAAGGTTTTATTTTCTTCAAAACTTACATTTTTAAGTATGAAAAAACATTTTTTACAAAATGTATTTTGTGTTTTTAAAGAAATGTTTTATTAAGTAAATAAATTCAAATTCAAATGTTATAACAGCTATATTTCCCCCAAAACAGATAATTTTTCACCAGATAGACTTTCACCACGTTAGGACAAAAAGAGGAGAGTCTTGTCGGGACGGTCCCTAAAATGGACAGATGGTCCCTTAGTGATAAAGGACCGTCACATGTTTAAGGGACCGTCACCTCCTTTCCTGTCGTGTATAAATACTGAACTGTTCCTTCTCAGAAAACAATCCTTCTTAGCACAAAACACTATGTTCTTTCTTTCTCTGTTCTTTGATCACTATAACATGTCGGTATATATTTATAAGTGATTTCTCTTCCTCTATATCAAAGTGCAAGAGAAGAACTCTCGACGTAGGTGAAGAATCGAGATGTTATAAGAGTCCACACACAAACGTAACAAGTGTTACGGTTCTATTCTTCCTCCTATTTTCTTCTTGTAAATATTGTAAATATTTTCGACTTGTGTGTGAGTCTAGGATGGAGTTGTTAGTGTAAACTTGGATGAAGGTGAAGATCCAAGAAGTGTTGTAACTAGAATATGTTGGGAATTCTGCTAAGAGAATATTCTGCTGAAGGATACTGCTGATGGAATCTGCTGAAGAGCTAGATTCTGCTGAAGAAGTGTTTCTGCGGAAGTATAGTTTTCGCATATTATGTTTCTGCGGATATAGATAAACTGCGTATTTTGTAACTTAGTTAGGATATGCATGCACTTTATTAGGATATTATAATGCATATCTTCTATAGTTTATAGAATATACGTTTCTTGTGAAACAGTTTAGGTTTAGGGTTCCTTGTCTATAAAAGGAACACATTATTATATTCTAGGTACGAGTTAGAAAAACAAGTTTTAGTTTTTATAAAAGATCCATAGAGGATCAAAGAGTTCTTAGTATTCTGTGTTCTTACTTGTGTTTGTTTCCGCTTTATAATACAAGTATTAGAGACTTTCTATTAGTGTGATTGTGATTGCATAAACATTGCTAACGATTCACGAGTGCTCTAAGATCTATCAAGGTCTTTAATTCAACAAGTGGTATCAGAGCCTCGATAGAGTCTCTGTGATACTAAGAACATCATCTTTTTACACCTTCTTAGCCAAAACAACCAAAATCAATGACTGGATCAGACTCTGAATCAGAAGTTACACAAAATCAAAACACCACATCCTTACAACAACTCAATCTCACTAACAGCAATGCAAAATTCCCATACCTAAAGAAGGAAGAGTATGAATTATGGGCTATGAAGATGCAGAATTGGATCACTAATGTTGACTACAATCTTTGGAAGGTTATCCTTAAGGGTAATAGTCCAAAGAAGACTGCAGTTGATCAGGAAGGAAGAATGTACCACGTAGATCCTAAAACTGCTGAAGAAATTCTAGCTGTGCAGAGGGAAAATAAAGCCAGAACTATTCTCCTTCAAGCTATACCAGATGATCACATGGGTGACTTTCACTTCATGCATGATGCCAAAGATATCTGGATGGCCATCAAAGCTAGGTTTGGTGGGAATGAGGAGTCAAGAAGGATGAGGAAATCAATGCTCAAGCAGCAGTTTCAAGAATTTCAAGTCACAGAGGAAGAAGGTATCCACAAGGGATATGACAGATTCCACAGGATCTTGAGTCAATTGAATCAGTTGCAGGCCAGACCAGACAATGAAGATTGCAATGCAAAATTCTTGAGATCCTTACCACCATCTTGGCTGCAAGTAAGCATTACACTCAAAGCTAAGGGTGGACTGGATATGATGTCTTTTGATGATCTGTACAACAAGCTTAAAACTCTTGAGCCAGATGTCAGAAGTCCCATTCGTTCTTCCACTCCCACTTACTCAGCTTTTGTAAGCTCCACCTCCAATATGATGACTCATACTTCAAGCCCAATTTCCTCAGCTTCATCTTCATACACCACCACTAAATCCAATACTCAACCACAGTCCAATAGTGTATTGGAAGATGTACTTCACTCCTTTGTTGCTGACTATGAAACTCAGCAACAACTAGCTTATGAGGATTTTGAATAGGTGGATCCATTGGATATGGAAGAAATGAACTTGAAGTGGCAGGTGGCTATGCTCTCATTGAACATCAAGAGGTTTGAGAACAAGTCTGGGAGAAAGTTTGGTGTCAATGGAAGAGATCCATCTAGGTTTGATAGAAGAAAGATCATGTGCTATACTTATGGACAGATGGGACACTTCTCAAGAGAGTGCAAGGATAGGAAGGCTACTGATGAGGTTAGGTATTCTACCTATCAGCAGAATCAAGGGGAGGTTGGAACTTCCAAAGCTGGACCTTCCAAAGCTTTGGTGACTGTGGATGATCATATTGACTGGAATACTCATGAACGTAGTGATGGTGAAGCTGATCAGAGTGGAATACTGGCCAGCTGTGATACAGAAGATCATCATGATCAATTTGCCTTTATGGGCATCTCACAGGTACATAATTGTGTTTTTGGTTGTAGTGTAAAATATAATGAGCTTAAGGTATCTTATGATGAACTGAAACCAATATATAATGAATGTTATAAAGAACTTGAGGCTTACAAAAATGGTTTAAGAACTTTAGAAAAACAAAAAATTTGGTTTCAAAAGAATCAGGTTACTTATGAAGAGAAAATAGGAGTGTTAGAGAGAGATTTAAAATGTGCACAAGATGAGTTGACATACACTAAGAAAGTAAATGCTAAATTAGAATCTGAAAACCAAGTACTAAAAGAGAAGCTAGACAAGGAAATAGCTACACATAAACAATGGTTAATATCAGGTGATAATTTAGCTAGTTGTCTATATAGTAGTCAAGCTGTAAACTCTGGAATAGGTTTAGGTTTTAAAAAATATGTTGGTTTAGAAGCTAGGAATGACCTTGGTAGAACAACACCAGCAGGATTAGCTAATTAAGTTAACGAAGGTAAATTAAATGATGTGCCTGGACCTATTAGAGGAGAAAACATGCCCACTGACCTCTCCATTACTTTAGACTTTGATGGATCACACCATATTTATGGCAAAAAGTCAAGTGACTTGCCAGACCCTATTTCTAATTCTGTTGACTTTGTCTCTTGTTCTACCAGTGACAAGTCTTCTGACCAAGGGTCTACTGCCTATACCAGTTGTGATTCAAGTGAAAAGTCAGACCTTCCCAAGACCTCACCCAAGCCTTCAACCAAGTCTCAATACAAGCCTGTTAGAGTTGCTGCTGATGAATCAAATTCAAAGACAGTTTCCTCTGACGACTTGTTATTTAATTCTTTGCAAAACAATGCTTTTAATTCTGTCAAAAACAATTCTATCAATGTTTATGGTTTGAATGCTTTTAATGGAACATCTTTCACTTTGAATAAATCTTCTAAAAAGAAGAAATGTTTTGTTTGTGGAAGTAAATTTCATTTTATTAAGGATTGTAATTTTCATGAGCAAAGAATGGGTGTATGTGCTAGTCAGAAGAAACCTAAACCAATGTGGAGAAATGTCAATGACATACCAGCTTATGTTCCACAAGCAACATGTAAAGCCAGCAGACACAATTCTTCTGATAAACGTTTTCCATTTGTTTGGAGAAGATCTGTTGCTAGACCATATGTGAGACCAACTAGTTCTAATTTTTAGAATTGTTATTGGCCTGGATGTTTTGACTCAATGTATGTGGGCAGGGGATATTGGGAAACTGATGTCAAGCCCTCAGCAGGTTGTTCTTGGATTATCAAGGGACCTAAATATAACAGAAGCTCCAAGAACAATGGTGCATCTTATACATCTACATGACCTAATTCTCATGATCCACAAGGCAGGCTCAATTCAGTGATGAATTGAGTCTCCAAAGTGTATTATTTTTTGTATATATTTTTTTGTTGTTGTAGGATCATCCTCTTAAGAGTAAAGATGTTGGCATAGTAGATAGTGGTTGTTCCGGGAGCATGTCAGGAAACAAAGAAAAGATGATTAATTTTGTACCCATAGAAGGAGGAGGCAATGTGACTTTTGGTGGAGGAGATGGTAGATTCACAGGAAAAGGAACTATTAGAACACCAAAGTTGGATTTTGAGAATGTGTATTATGTAAAGGAACTGCAACACTTCAACTTGTTCTCAGTATCACAAATTTGTGAAACAAATAACAAAGTATTCTTCTCTGAGGATGAATGTCTTGTGCTCTCTAAAGACTTCAAACTTCCAGAAGATACTTCAATTCTGCTGAGAGTTCCAAGAAACAACAATTTATACACATTCAACATGAATGATGTTCAACCTGAAGGTGATCTAACATGTTTGGTGGCTAAAGCATCCCTGGATGAATCTACAAAATGGCACAGAAGGATGGCTCATGTGAATTTCAAGACCATTAACAAGCTTTATAAACTTGGTCTAGTTCAAGGACTTCCTTCCAAAGTTTTCACCAATGAGCACAATCGTGTTGCCTGCAACAAAGGGAAGCAACACAGAGCCTCATACAAAGCCATTTCAGCTGTGAGCACCATCTCAGAACCTCTTTAGTTGCTGCATATGGATCTTTTTGGTCCAACTCAAGTCAGAAGTATTGATCATAAGTATTTCTGCTTGGTAATCACTGATGACTATAGCTGGTTTTGTTGGGTATTCTTTATGAAAACTAAAGATGAAACATCTCAAATTTTAAAAGAATTTGTTACCCTTGTTGAAAACCAGCTAAACAAAAAGGTTAAAGGTATTAGGTGTGATAATGGGACAGAGTTCAAAAATGCTGTTTTAATAGAACTGTGTAAGTCTAAAGGGATACAAAGGGACTATAGCAATCCAAGAACCCCACAACAAAATGGGGTTGCTGAAAGAAAGAATAGGACCTTAATAGAGGCAGCAAGATCAATGCTTGCAGACTCTAAGTTACCCACAATGTTCTGGACTGAAGCAGTAAGCACTGCTTGTTATGTTTTGAACAGGGTATCCATCACTAGACCTCATTTCAAGACACCTTATGAACTTCTCACCGGGAAAGTTCCTAATATTAATTACCTCAAACCTTTTGGATGTCAAGTGACCATTTTGAACACTAGTGATCCACTTGGGAAATTTGATGGAAAAGCTGATGAGGGGTACATTGTGGGATATTCAGCTCATAGTAAGGCATATAGGGTATATAATCTACATGCTAAAAGGATAGAGGAGACACTTAACCTGAGATATCTAGAAGAAAAGCCTAATGTTCAAGGTCAAGGTCATGCTTGGTATTTTGACCTGGATTACTTAACAAATTATTTGGGTTATACTAGATTTGTTGCTAACCAATCTGCAGGTACACAAGAATCTCCCTCTAACAATGTAGGTGTCCTGAATGATGACTCAGAAGATGAGTCTGAGCTTGATGAACAAACCATTGTTGTACCTTCATTTCCTCCTAACCAGTTTGCAGGTAATGGTGCAAAAGATTCTACTGATAAGAATGAAGAAGAGTCACAATATGCAGAGGATCTTGCTAGACACAAGAAGCAAGAGCATGCAGCCACTCAAGAAGCTGAGAGGCTTGGTGAGAAGTTTTCAAAAGATGTTGCAGCACTCCTTAGACAATCACCACAAGCAGTCAATGGAAACCAGGATTCTGCTGACAGTTCTACTGACAGTTCACCTGTTTCTCTTGACATCACCAAATCTGCTGACAATCATGCTGCATATACTCCCATTTCTACCAGGGTGTCCACAGACTTTGGAGAACCATATACAGGATTTCCAAGTCCTTTAGATCTTTGTAATCACCAACCCAAAGCTGGCATCTTCACCTCATCTTCATATGACAGTGTCTTTGAACCAACAGTGACCAATCTTGACACCACAATTAATGTCAACCCCAATGCAACAAAAAAGGATCAATATTCTACATCCACGGGAAAATATTATTGGTCATCCTCAAGACCCTGTTCGAACTAGAAGCACAGTGAAACAGACTAAGTATGGAGAAGTTGCTTTCATTTCATATGTCTCAAATCAGCAAAGAGACAATCACACAAACTTTCAACATTGTCTGTTTGCTTGTTTTCTCTCTCAAATGGAACCAACCATTGTCCCACAAGCTCTTGCAGATTCAGGTTGGCTTGAAGCAATGCAAGAGGAAATGCTACAATTCAAGAATCAGCAAGTTTGGATATTGGTTCCTCTACCAGATGGGAAGTATGCAATTGGGACAAAATGGATTTTGAAGAATAAAAGGGATGCAAGGGGTATAGTGGTCAAAAACAAAGAAAGGCTGGTAGCTCAGGGGTTCAGGCAAGAAGAAGGGATAGATTATGACGAGGTTTTTACACCAGTTGCTAGAGTTGAGGCCATTAGGATTTTCTTGGCCTATGCATCTTATATGGGCTTTATGGTTTATCACATGGATGTAAAAGGTGCATTCTTATATGGTGAGATTGAAGAAGAAGTCTATGTCACTCAACCCAAAGGTTTTGAAGACCCAGATCAGCCTAACTATGTTTATAAAGTTGTCAAAGCTCTTTATGGCCTACATCAGGCACCAAGAGCTTGGTATGCTAGGCTCTCAGCATTTCTGCTGAAGCATGGATACAGAAGGGGTGCCATTGACAAAACACTCTTCCTAAAGAAGAATTCTAGGGATATTATACTTGTGCAAGTTTATGTGGATGACATTATCTTTGGCTCCACTAATGAAGCTTGGTGCAGGGAATTTGAGAATTTGATGAAGGGTGAGTTTCAGATGAGTGCCATGGGGGAGCTTACTTTCTTTCTGGGTCTACAAGTTAAGCAGAAACCAGATGGTATATTTATTAGTCAAGATAAATATGTGATGGACATTTTGAAGAAGTTTGGCATGGAAAGTGTCAGAACTGCCACTACACCTTATGAAGCTCCTAAACCAAATAACAACATTGAACCAGATCCTGCTGTGAATGTTCACTTATACAGATCCATGATTGGTTCATTGGTGTATTTGACAGCTTCAAGGCCTGACATTACATTTGCTATGAGTGCTTGTTCAAGGCATCAGGTTACTCCACTCACTTCCCATTTGAATGCAGTCAAAAAGATCTTTAAGTACCTCAAAGGCCAACCTAATCTAGGTCTTTGGTACCCTGATGAGTTCGCGGGAGCAAAGTGCAAGCTCAAACCACGAGTTCGTTGTCCCAACGAGGGTTGAATATGGATCTCGTCACTCAAGACCGTGAGCTATGTGTANATTAAGATAGGAGAATATTTTTGGTTTTTATATTTTGAAAAATGAAAAGTTAAAGGTAAAAACTAATTTTGAAATGGAAAATCTTTTTGGATTTTTAAGTTTAGAATATTTGAAATCAAAAGTGAAAACAAATTTGAAGAGAAAATCTTTTTGTGTTTTTATATTTTGAAAATATTTACAAAAGCTTTAACTTCTCGAAAGAAGGATCTCCAAAACACATTACTCGAACGATCGAATAACTAAATCTTATCAACCGCTCCCCGGCAGCGGCGCCAAAAATTGATGAGTTCGCGGGAGCAAAGTGCAAGCTCAAACCACGAGTTCGTTGTCCCAACGAGGGTTGAATATGGATCTCGTCACTCAAGACCGTGAGCTATGTGTAGTGAATAAGGTTTAAAAGAAGTTTTGGTTTAGGTTTTGTCTATACTACAATGACAAATTAAAGTAAAGGAAAGCGGTAAAACGACATGAAATAAGAAAACAAGTAAAGTTGCATGAATAAAATGACTAAAGAAAGCGGTAAATGAAAGCGATAAGTAAATAAAACGGTAAATGAAATTAAAAGACAATGTGTTTGCAAAGAGACGCGAATAAGTTCGTTAAGCTTGAGGTAAAAGTTTGCAACGAGTTATTCTCCTTTCTCGAGATTAGTTGTTGATTAATCTTTTGAAAAGATATCAACGCAAGACGAGTGAATTAAGCGTTCAAAGATTTCGTCTTCGAATAATCAACTCACACGTCTAAGCAATCTTTCGATTACTTATCACAAACGTTTAACGCTCTTACTTAACTCACAAACTCGAATAGCTAAGCAAACACGTTTAAAAAAAACTACTCACTACTAATATTAAAAACTTAAAGCGATAAAGAAAATTAAAGACTTGTAAAACATTTAACGTAATTAAAAGGTAAGACTAAAAATGAAAAGACGAAAGACTTTAATAAGTAAAAGACACTAAAAAGATTTTAGAAAATTTCGACAGCATAACATTTAGATTTAAGAAAATAAGAGCCTCACTCGATAAACGATGAGGTGAAATAAAATCCTAACTCGGCTTGTAAAAGAAATAAGAAAAGAAGAAGAGAAAACAAGACACGACTCAAAATAAACTTGGACTAAAAATAAAGTTGACACAATAAAAACTAAACTCGCTATGTAAAAAAATAATACTCGAAACTCGCTATGCTATATTTGACTTCCTAAACTCGCTATCTAATATGGTTGACTTTTAAACTCGCTATACACATTTAGTCCCAAACTCGCTATTTCATTTAGTCCCAAACTCGCTATTTAAATTGTTATACTATACTCGCTATTGTCTAGTTCAAAACTACGAAACTCGCTATGATCAAAATTACGAAACTCGCTATATATAAAAATATCAAACTCGCTATTAAACCCTAAATATCAAACTCGCTATTAAACCCTAAAAATCAAACTCGCTACTAAACCCTAAAATCTAAACATACTGGACTCTTAAATATTTAACGTGACGTAAATTTTATAAAATAAATAAATAAGACTTGTAAAAACTTGATAAATAAAAAGTAAATACACTAAAATAAGCTCAAAAATAAGCAAACAAGCCACGGCTTCTTTTAAAAGCCTTAACCCATAAGCTTTTTTATGTGACTCAAAAACTAAACCATGCAAAGGTGGTAAATAAAATTTATAAAAACTTGTAAAGATTAAGAAAGAACTTGTAAAGATTAAAGCAATAAAGATTAAAGACAATAAGTAAATCAAGACATGAAAATTAAATTTTGCATTAATAAAAGTTACCTTAAGACATGAAAATAAGCTAAGCTACTCTACCTTACCCCTACTCCTAATACTAACCTAGACTAACCTCTAAAAACTAACCTACCTTCTAAATGAGGTGGTGATGTAAATTTATAGGCCAAGGCTTAGAAAGTTTAGGCAATATTGCATCTTAAGCCCTTGAACCTTTACAATTCATGATATAGCACTAAAACTATGTTACAAACTACTAAACGTTCTTAAACATTAAACGTAACACTAATGCAATCTTGAGGATTTTAGTTGACTCGTATCTCAAAGGTCTTCAAAGATGCAAAAACGTTCACTAGCTCAATATTGGAAAGCTTCTTATCATGAATATCTTTCAACTTTGATTAAGCGTTTCTTCCATCTTTTTGAGCTTTTAAGAAATAACTTTGTCGACTTGGGCTTTCCTTGAGTAGATTTCATCATTAACTCGGCTTTGTGACACTTTTCCACATCTTGTGTTCGTTTTGGGCTTTTTGGTTGACTTTTCATGCAATTTATGCAATATCCTTTCCTGCACGATCACAAACACAAAAACAAGATATCTTTGGCGTTTCGCGTTAGTTTTTGGTCTATAAATNGGATGCAAGGGGTATAGTGGTCAAAAACAAAGAAAGGTTGGTAGCTCAGGGGTTCAGGCAAGAAGAAGGGATAGATTATGACGAGGTTTTTACACCAGTTGCTAGAGTTGAGGCCATTAGGGTTTTCTTGGCCTATGCATCTTATATGGGCTTTATGGTTTATCACATGGATGTGAAAGGTGCATTCTTATATGGTGAGATTGAAGAAGAATTCTATGTCACTCAACCCAAAGGTTTTGAAGACCCAGATCAGCCTAACTATGTTTATAAAGTTGTCAAAGCTCTTTATGGCCTACATCAGGCACCAAGAGCTTGGTATGCTAGGCTCACAGCATTTCTGCTGAAGCATGGATACAGAAGGGGTGCCATTGACAAAACACTCTTCCTAAAGAAGAATTCTAGGGATATTATACTTGTGCAAGTTTATGTGGATGACATTATCTTTGGCTCCACTAATGAAGCTTGGTGTAGGGAATTTGAGAATTTGATGAAGGGTGAGTTTCAGATGAGTGCCATGGGGGAGCTTACTTTCTTTTTGGGTCTACAAGTTAAGCAGAAACCAGATGGTATATTTATTAGTCAAGATAAATATGTGATGGACATTTTGAAGAAGTTTGGCATGGAAAGTGTGAGAACTGCCACTACACCTTATGAAGCTCCTAAACCAAATAACAACATTGAACCAGATCCTACTGTGAATGTTCACTTATACAGATCCATGATTGGTTCATTGGTGTATTTGACAGCTTCAAGGCCTGGCATTACATTTGCTATGAGTGCTTGTTCAAGGCATCAGGTTACTCCACTCACTTCCCATTTGAATGCAGTCAAAAAGATCTTTAAGTACCTCAAAGGCCAACCTAATCTATGTCTTTGGTACCCTAAAGAGTCTCCTTTCAAGTTGGAAGCATATAGTGATAGTGACTATGTTGGTGCAAATTTGGATAGAAGGTCCACAACTGGAGGTTGCCAATTTCTTGGAAGAAGATTGATTTCTTGGCAATGCAAGAAACAAACTATTGTTGCTACCTCATCTACTGAAGCAGAGTATGTTGCTGCTGCAAATTGCTGTGGGCAGGTACTTTGGATACAGAATCAGTTGCTAGATTATGGGTTTAATTTCATGAATACCACAATCTTTATTGATAATCAAAGTACCATATGCATTGTTAAAAATCCAGTTTTTCATAGTAGAACAAAGCATATTGAGATTAGGCACCACTTTATAAGAGACGCGTATGACAAACATTTGATCAAAGTGGTTAAGATTCACACAGATGATAATGTGGCAGATTTATTGACTAAAGCTTTTGATAGACCTAGGTTTCAACACTTAGTTATCCATATTCGGATGCTTAATCCATGAATGCAAAGTTTGAGGGGAGGCATAAGCCTCAGGGGAGGCATATGCCTCAGGGGAGGATTGTAGTTGTAAACTTTGTAGATTATTGTTTATGTTTTTGCTAACACTAACCAACTAACATTTTTTTAGAGTTTTGTATGCTCTGTTTGCTACTCTGTGTCTAATTTGCAGGATGCATTAATGAGCAGTTGCTGTTTTTAAGTCCAAGTTCACCAAGATTGTTTCAATGGGAATATGGTCAAGTAATCTTGAAGCTTGTTTCTGCTGATAAGTAACACAAGTGATAATCAGAGTTTCTACTGAAGTCAAAATGTGTTTCTTCAGAAGCATATTTTATGTCATACTCTTTATTTCTACTGAAGTAAAGTACAAGTGATATTCTATGAGAAAAGTTGCTTATTCATTCAAGAAACTATTTACAGCTTACAATCAACTTCAAAGGAAAATACAAGACCATCCCTATACAAAATCTACCACACTTATTCTAGCTCCTATTATCTATTACAAATGTTGAAGACAAAGATGAAAAGGATGGATTGATGAAAACAATGATGATGCTCAAGAACCTATGTTTGGTCCCTGGCAACATCATACCACTTATATTTGGTCTCTGGCAACATCACACAATCTTCTACTCCATCTTCCCCTTTCCATTTCCCATCACCTCTGTCTTCTTGCCTTTTCCCTTGCGTCCATGGTATGAAGCACCAGATCCTGGAGCAGGAAGACCAATCACCACTTCCCATGATTTTGGAAGTGGAGGGTAGACTTCCTTGACTATGGTGAAGAAGAGGGTAGTAAAGATGGATTGGCCCTTCTGGTCCTTGTTCGAGAGCAAGAAGAAGCCAATTGGATGGACGAAGCAGAGGGTGGTAACTGAGTTCTTTTGGGAGTAGGAGGAAGAATGAAAGATGGGTCTTCATCCTCAGAAGATTCCTCATCAGAGGTTAAATGGACAGGAGCATTGAGGTCATGCCTCTTTTTGCGAGTCTCTTCTTTGGTTTGCAATGGTTTCTCAGGGCAACCGGGTGGATAATAATTACCCCACCCATTGCTTTCAAAAGGTGATGATGATCCTGTTTCAGCAGTTGACAAACTTGAGCAAGAAAAGATTTGGAAGAAAGATGCAGACAAGAAGGAGAGTGTAGATTTGGCTAAGGAATTAAACACCAAGTTTGATTCAGAATTTCAATTTGCTGAAAGCACATATGTCTCTACTCTGCTTGTTGCAAGGCAAAGAGAATTGGATGCTACTATTCCAAACTATGATGAAGTTGACTGGATGCAGATTGGAAGGCAAGTGATTTCTACTCCTGGTCTAGCTAAGGAAATTCTTGGAGATGATGTGGATGAAGATGATTATGCTCCTCGAATGGCTGCATTTATGAAACAGAGAAGGAAAGAAACAGCTGCAAGAATTGCCAAAGCAAATAGTGATAAACCTCTTACCCAAGCACAACAAAGCAATATGATGAGGGTATTTGTGAAGAATCAGAGCAGTGCCCTGTATAATCATACTTGGACTAAGAAGCAAGTCTGGTCATTCTCAGATGAACAGTTAATCTTTCATTATAATAGAATCAAGACTAGATTGCATCATGATGGCCTTCTCGCTCTTAAACTTGCTGCTACTCTATCTTCCATTGGTGAAGAATCCCCTTCTCAGAACTTCAAGCAGGATGAAATTAAAGCTGCTACTGTATCTGCTGCTTCTTTATCTCATACTGTTGATAATGTTTCCATTGCTGCTGATACAACTGCTGCTGTTGCTTCAACTGTTCTTGACAAAGGTAAAGCAAAAGTTGTAGCAGAAGATATTCCTTCTAAAAAGAGAACCAGAAAACAAATGGAGGAGGTTAGATTGGGTGAAGAAGCTGCAAAACTCTTGCATGATGACCAACAATCTGATTTGGCAAGAATTCATGAGATCAAAGTTAGAGAAGCTGAGCTTGCTGCTGCTAGGGATGCACAAATTAGGATGAAGATGGATGCTAATGTAGCTGCTGATGTTCCACTGGTTCCTTCATCAGTAGAAACACATGAGTCAGCAGATGTCTCTGCTACTGAATCTTCTTCACATCATTCATCTATATATATTCCTGGTAGAAGGGCTAAAAGGATGGCAAGGATGAAAGTCTCATCTTCTTCAGTGCATAGGGAAGTGGATCTAGATGCTGCTGAATCTTCATTTTTTAAAGAGGGATCTCCTGATGATTGGCCAAAGGGTATTAGAGATGTGTTGGTTAACTGGGAACTGTCTTCTAATGGACAGATTAACACCATTTATAGGCTTGATGGAACATCTCTATCTTTTACCTTTCTGCAAGAAATTTTGCATCTAGTGGATCATCAAGACTTGCTGAGTCTCTATGATTTGGTTATGAAGTATTATGCTTCTCATACTTCTACATTTGCTGGATTATATCTTTTGGGTGATCTTAGGGTACTTATGGATTCTACTTCTCCTAATGGTACTGGTTATGCAGTCTGGAAGAATCATCATAGATGGAAAGTCTTAAGTTGGAAATTTTACCCTCTTCCTTATGTTCATGTCTTGGAGACTACCACTGGTATAAGGGTAATAATTTTCATTGATAAGGATTATCCTCTATCTGTGCCTTTAATGGAGAAGATGCTTTTACACAAGTAGGAAATACCTCCTTATCCAATTGGGAATGCTAGATTGTTTGCTGAATCTTTGATTAGGTTGTTCAAGAGCAGGATCAGGGTAGCCAGAGCTGTTTGATGGTATTTTGTTGTATCTTTGTTTCGTTTTCTTATTTTTCTTTTTAGTAAAAAAAAAACAATCTTAGCTTTGTTGTACATTTGTTCTATGGTTATCAACTTACCATGATGTTGACTATTCCATCAAAAAGTTGGCTAGTCCAAAGGGTACTGCTTTGGTAAAGACATGTCAAATCTGTTGATAGCTGTAATAGTTTGCTCAAAACTATTGGGTACTCAAGTCACCCATGCTTCACAGCTGAGAGTTGAATGGTTTTTAATTGACCATGGATTTTTCCTTTTGGACTCCAAATAATTGGCTAGCCCACAAGTGTATGGTTTGTGGTAAAGGCAGTGGAATACCATATTTGGTAATCAATTTACCAAAGGTGATTTATTCAATCTAAGAATTGACTAGTCCTGAGCAAACGGCTACAGGTAAAGACAACTCAAATCCGTTTATAGTTGATGATTTACTAAAAATCATATGGTTATCAGTGTACCATAGTTTTCGAACTTAAACATTTGGCTACTCCAGTAGTGATGGCTATTGGTAAAGAGACATCAAATCCATTATTTTCAATGATTCACCTCTCACAGGAGTTAACACACCTGGATGTGATGAGAATAGTATGAAACTAATATGTTTTGATGTATCTAATGTCATATGTTGCTGCAAAGATATGGTGTTTCAAGCTTATTCATCATAGAGATGTTATCTTTTTGATTCTTTGCTGCTGATGTTTGAAGACAATCCTCTAGTGTGCTGTGTTTAAAGATCTATCAAGAAATCTTGAACTTAACCCAGGTCAAATTCAAGATTAGGGGAGGATTGTTGGGAATTCTGCTAAGTGTGAATTCCACTGATGGTTACTGCTGAAGGGAATCTGCTGAAGACCAGATTCTGCTGATGAAGTATTACTGCTGAAGACATAGTTCAGCATGTTTAGTTTCTGCGGACTTAGTAAAACCGCGTATTATGTAATGTAGTTAGGATATGCATGAGTTATATTAGGAAAAGATAATGCATATTATTTAAAGTTTATAGAAGATACGTTTCTTGGGAAACGGTTTAGGTTAGGGTTCCTTGTCTATAAAAGGAACACATTATTATATTCTAGGTACGAGTTAGAAAAACAAGTTTTAGTTTTTATAAAAGATCCATAGAGGATCAAAGAGTTCTTAGTATTCTGTGTTCTTACTTGTGTTTGTTTCCGCTTTATAATACAAGTATTAGAGACTTTCTATTAGTGTGTTTGTGATTACATAAACATTACTAACGATTCACGAGTGCTCAAAGATCTATAAAGGTCTTTAATTCAACAGAATAGGTCTTGTATTTGTTGTAAGGTGTGTGGTGAAGACTAGAACATAGTGAAGTTCTAGTGGGTAATTTAGGACTTAGTGAAGTCTGTGTGTGAAGACTTGAATCGGGAAGGATTCAAGTGGTCGTGTGTGTGAAGGCTTGGATCGGGAAGGATTCAAGTGTTCTTTTGTATGAAGGCTTGGATTGTGTGAAGATCCAAGTAGGACAAGTGCGCTTGTTCGTGTGGCTACATGGGCCTTGGAGTAGATTGGTTCTAGCTACGATTAGAACTCAACATTCCGCTTAGTGTCGGTAAACTCGGGGAGTGGAGCAGGACGAAGAGTGAGCTTCGTGCCAAAGCACTATAAATCTCGGTGTCTCTTTGGTTGTGTTCTTTCCTTTACTCTTTACATTACTTGCTTGTTTACATTCATTAGTAGGTTGATAGATATCACATAACTAGTAAAATTCAACAAGTTTTTAAAAGAAAATTAACCGGACCTAAAAGCGGTGAAACATTTTTACAAGTAATAAGAAACGGTGAAACTATTCAACCCCCCTTCTAGTTTCTACAATTGGCATCAGAGCCAAGTTATCAAGATCTTTAGAGTATACTATGCTTTAAAACTTGAATCAATCTATGGAGTCGGAAAGATATCTAGAAGGGCGTTCTTTGAATAAGCCACCATTTTTCGAAAATAATAATTTTGTCAATTGGAAAAATGAATTTGAAAGTTATGTGAAATCAATAGATCATGATCTTTGGCATGTCATTTCAATTGGTGATTTTCAACCAATGTAAACAAATTTCGAAAATCAAAATTTCATAAGAAAGTTTTGTAAAAATATTGAAGCAAAATTATTGATTTATAAAGCTTTGCCGAAAATTGAATATGAGAATAATTTTATGTCAAACGGCAAATGACCTATGGAAAAGTATTTTAAAGTTTCATCAAGGAAGTGTGTTAGGAATCATCCTAACACGTAAATGGAACGACATTTACGGGATTACATTAGTTATCTTGTAAGGCACAAACAGGTGGACTAGAAACGTCATTATTGTAAAGTGATGTGTTTGTTAGCCTATATATACCCCTCCATACTTCCATGGAGGGGTGAGGCTTGTCTGTGTAACTTTCATTTTCATATTATCAATAAAATCATTAGTTTTCCTTTCTCTCTCTACTCTCTCTCTAAATATGGAAGCTTTATTCTTCCATCATCCCCGACCTCCCGAATCACAATATCAACATAAATACACGACCCTAACAATTGGTATAAGAAGCTAGGTTATCATATTGGTTGATTTTCGTTGTATTTTCTTGTCCAAAACGTCATATTTAGAGCTGTTAAACCAAAGTCTTTGACTGTCTTTTACTATCTTTGGGTTTAAATGTTTTTTTAAGTGTATTAAATCTGTGTTACTATGGCCTTAAATGTTTTTATAGTTTTTTTTGGTATTATCAAGATTTATTCAGATCTGGTCTTGTTTTCAACTTTCCTACGATATATTCAGTAAGATTTGGTGGGTTTCATGGTCTCATACTTTTGGTTACCATAACGTGGTCTCAAAACATTGGTCGAAAGGTTGGTCGGAATTTAGGGTCGGAAAAGTCACAGGAAGAATGGTCGGAATTTCTTGTAAAGAAATTTTCGAATAGCTAAACCCTAGATTTTTTGAATAGCCATTTCGAATCGATTTTTCGAATACATTTTTTTCGAATAGTATTTTTTTTCGAATAGTGTTTTTCGAATAGTCAAGACCAAAAAATTTTGAATAGAGGATTTTTCGAATAGATATTTTTCGAATAGTTAGTCTTCTTGGATTTTTCGAATGGTCAGAGAAGATGAAGGGTTGACCAAGACCAAAACACCAACGACTAGTGTGACCTCAGATCTAATCGATCGTCCTTGCATCCAAAACAGTCAACATAACAAATAAAGAAGAGGAAGAATAGATCGAGACACCACGCAACTGTGGCAATCAAAGTTAAACCCCAACCAAACAACAAAGAACAAAAACAAATCCAAACCATCCTTCTGTCCGTATTCATCCAACCCACGACAACCAATACCACATCTCATCTACATCTTACCCAACCAAAAATCACTACACAAGAAAATATAGACATCAGATTTGTTACTAAAAACAGTCGAATACAACTGATCTTGAAAGATCTTATGTGCTTGAACAACTCATTATAGATCTTCAAACTCAAATTGAAAATAAATAATTAAACAATATCTCAACGTTTCTAATAAGGAATTATTTGTTACGCTTTTAGGGGGTCACTTAAGCCCTAAATGGTGATTTATGATCAAAACCTTTTCTCTTTTTAGGTACTTGGAACGTGATTTCTGGAAATTTGAGCTTTTGGAGCTTTTCAGACATTTTTATTCTCAAGTATGAAGAAAACAAGAAAAGTCAAGTTTTTACACTTGACGGCGTCACGCTTTGGGGCTGACGCCGTCACCAAGCGTGACGCCGTCACCTTATGCTCAAGATGGTGGATTTTTAACACTAGACGCCCTAGAAGAATATGTCAAATTTACACCTGACGGTGTCAGGTACAAAATGTTTGAGGCCGTCAGGTGTTATGCTAAAGAGAGACAGCCTAGAAGAAATTTACAAGTGACGGCATCAGAGGTGTTTTTAGGCGATTCGAGAACCCTAAACACAGGGACCTGACGGTGTCAGGACTTATAAACTGACGCCTTCAGCTTGTAAACTCTATATATAATTTTGGATTTAACATTCATTAAGTGTGCAACTTTAAATAAAAACCCTAGTTTGACTTTTACAGTATTTTTAGGGATTCAAACCCTCTTTTCTTCCATGTTCAATTGAAGATAAGTTCTTCCTTTAATCATTCAATATGTCTATGTGTGTTTGATTAATTGTTTGTCTTTTCTTTATATTAACATGCTAGCTGATGAGACGAAAAGTGTTACGCTTTTAGGGGGTCATTTAAGCCCTAATTCGTATAAATGTGATCAAATATTGCCCTAAATCGTTCCTTTTGTCATTTTAGGTACTTTTGAGAAGAATTCTGGAAAACATGCATATTTGGATGTTTTTGGAGCATAAAAGTGAAGAAAACGACAAAGTCTCAAAAGAAGCTGGAATTACTACCTGACGGCATCAGAGTCACAAGGTGACGCCGTCAGCAAACGTTGAAAAAGGAGTGGAAACCATTTTACAAATGACGGGCCAGAAAGATTTGGGAATTTTACACCTGACGCCGTCAGGTGTTATATGGTGTAGGCCGTCAGGTTATAATTTAAAGAGTGACGGCCCAGAAGGAAATAGAGAGTGACGGCGTCAGAAGTGGATCTAGGCCATCCGAGAAACCTAATGGCGGCGAGCTGACGGCGTCAGCCTCAATAACCTGACGCCGTCAGAGTGTAAAATCTATATATAGTTTTCTATTTTTCATTCATTAGGGTGGAACTTTGTAGNTCCTTCTGTCCGTATTCATCTAACCCACGACAACCAATACCACATCTCATCTACATCTTACCCAACCAAAAATCACTACACAAGAAAATATAGACATCAGATTTGTTACTAAAAACAGTCGAATACAACTGATCTTCAAACTCAAATTGAAAATAAATAATTAAACAATATCTCAACGTTTCTAATAAGGAATTATTTGTTACGCTTTTAGGGGGTCACTTAAGCCCTAAATGGTGATTTATGATCAAAACCTTTTCTCTTTTTAGGTACTTGGAACGTGATTTCTGGAAATTGGAGCATTTTGGAGCTTTTCAGACATTTTTATTCTCAAGTATGAAGAAAACAAGAAAAGTCAAGTTTTTACACTTGACGGCGTCACGCTTTGGGGCTGACGCCGTCACCTTATGCTCAAGATGGTGGATTTTTAACACTAGACGCCCTAGAAGAATATGTCAAATTTACACCTGACGGTGTCAGGTACAAAATGTTTGAGGCCGTCAGGTGTTATGCTAAAGAGAGACGGCCTAGAAGAAATTTACAAGTGACGGCATCAGAGGTGTTTTTAGGCGATCCGAGAACCCTAAACACAGGGACCTGACGGCGTCAGGACTTATAAACTGACGCCGTCAGCTTGTAAACTCTATATATAATTTTGGATTTAACATTCATTAAGTGTGCAACTTTAAATAAAAGCCCTAGTTTGACTTTTACAGTATTTTTAGGGATTCAAACCCTCTTTTCTTCCATGTTCAATTGAAGATAAGTTCTTCCTTTAATCATTCAATATGTCTATGTGTGTTTGATTAATTGTTTGTCTTTTCTTTATATTAACATGCTAGCTGATGAGACGAAAAGTGTTACGCTTTTAGGGGGTCATTTAAGCCCTAATTCGTATAAATGTGATCAAATATTGCCCTAAATCGTTCCTTTTGTCATTTTAGGTACTTTTGAGAAGAATTCTGGAAAACATGCATATTTGGACGTTTTTGGAGCATAAAAGTGAAGAAAACGACAAAGTCTCAAAAGAAGCTGGAATTACTACCTGACGGCATCGGAGTCACAAGGTGACGCCATCAGCAAACGTTGACAAAGGAGTGGAAACCATTTTACAAATGACGGGCCAGAAAGATTTGGGAATTTTACACCTGACGCCGTCAGGTGTTATATGGTGTAGGCCGTCAGGTTATAATTTAAAGAGTGACGGCCCAGAAGGAAATAGAGAGTGACGGAGTCAGAAGTGGATCTAGGCCATCCGAGAAACCTAATGGCGGCGAGCTGACGGCGTCAGCCTCAATAACCTGACGCCGTCAGAGTGTAAAATCTATATATAGTTTTCTATTTTTCATTCATTAGGGTGGAACTTTGTGGAGAACTTTTGG
>LBNU01020307.1:140725-160800 GCA_014162995.1 Artemisia annua | reverse complement strand
GTATGAGCCACTGTTTACAATCCCTATGGTTGTGCCGTGCATGGCATAGGAGGAGATAAGAGCTCATAGAATTGGAGAGATATGTATGCCACTTCATGAGTTATTAGGAATACACCCTTCATCCACACAAGTAACATACATATCAATTAACCGGTAAAAGATAGTTAGGGAGTAATGAAGTCTAAGTAAACACACTTTTCTCCATATAGTTTTCACAACCACAATAGTTTAGTTATTTTATTTTATTTGCAATAGTAGATATTTGGGTTAGTTGACTAGCAACTAATTCCGCCCACTCCTTCAAAACCAAGATTTTTACTTGCTTACCTAGAAATATAAAATTACAAAAAGAATCTTCCTTCACCCTTAGACCTATTAGAGTAGTTTTTCTATCCTAACACACACTATTCCCTGTGAGAGAACGATCAATCCCCCATACTTACCACTATCCTATACTACATCGGTCAGGTACACTGCCTGGTGGGGTTGTAAGCCTCTTGAGATCTCTCGAGAGGTAAAACCTGTTGTAAGGTCACAAAACCACGCATCACTAGCTTAGATTTCCTTGTGTTTGCTTAGATATAATGAAACCTAGTTGTTAATTATTGATTGTTGGTTTGTTATTTATTGTTGCGGATGATTGACTCGCGTTAGGCTCAAGAAAATTGGCCAACCTCCTATATAGTAATAGGCTTGAACGTCTTGGGAAACGTAATCGGATGTCTACTATGGTTTTATTGGTTGTATTTAATGCATGAGTGACTATTAAGGAGGCTATGATAGGATATTAAACGTGTCGTCATAAGAAGAGATAGAAGCTCACAGGGTTGGGGAAGGACGTACACATCCCCGCGAATGGTATTAAGGAATGCCACCCTTTATCCAAAAAATTGCAACAAATCGATAAATCAATAAGAGATAACTAGGGAGTAGTGAAATCTAAGTAAACACGCTTTTCTCCTTATAAGAAGTTCACCAATTTACTTTTCTTGATATTTTATTTTAATTGTTTAAGTAGTAATTTTGGGTTAGTTGACTAGCAACTAATTCCGCCCACTCTTTCAATACCCGAGATTTTTAATTTGCTTTCATAAAATATAAAAATACAAAATGAATCATCCCTCACCTTTAGACCTAGTTGACTTAGTTTTCAATCCTAACAACACTATTCCCCTAGAGAACGATCAATCCCGGTACTTGCCACTCACTATACTACATCGGTCAGGTACACTGCCTGGTAGGGATTGCAAAGCTTCTCAAGATCCCTTGAGAGGTAAAACCTTTTGCAAGGTTTCAAAACCACGCATCAAGTTTTTGGCGCCGCTGCCAGGAATAGTTATTGCTTAGGTTGAATTTTATTTTTATTAGGTCTACTCATTAGATTCATAGCTAGTGAGATTTTTATTTTCTTTTTATTAGGTTTTCTTGAGTCTATCTTTTCTTAGTATTTATGTTTGTAAAAAGTTTTCATTGACTATTCTGTTTGCCATTATGGAGAACGCGAATACACCCCTTACACCTGACGAAGTAGCTTCGTTGTGTGGCCAAATTGAGAGTGAGATTAGGGAACTTAGGGACCTCAATAGGTTAATTGATATTGAGCTTGATTATGCATTTAATGACTTAGCAACCGCCATATACTCAATTGAGGACTTAGGACCTAATGATTCTGCGGTTAGTGAAAGTACTAAGAAAAAGAACGGTGGGGAGCTAGACGACACGTATTTTAATTTATACCCCACCGAGGAAGAGATCACCTACTATAACTATATAATTGATAATCCTCGACCACCTTTTGTTAAAATTGACCCAAAAATAAAGACAGGTAGCCCTAGGAATGTGAAGATACCATGTATGATTGGATGCAAGTATATTGAGCAAGCTTACATTGATTTTGAATCCCCAATCAATGTTATGTCTTTAAGTGTCTTCAATGGTATAATGAATACACGACTTAGACCAAGGAGGGATCCCAATTAACCCGGTGGAATTTGCAATTTTTGTCAGGAGAATTAAGGGTCTACATATTTTAGTCGGGAACTTCACATATGTCACTGATTTCATGATTGTAGAAGACTTGGCTTGTGTTATAGATTGTAGCTTATCTCATGTTATGTTACGTAAGCCATTTGTTAAGGAATCCAAGTTAAGTTACGGTCGGTTAGAAGGAACGTTTCAATAATCTAATGAAACCGATAAAATCACATATAGGATGCCGAATAAGATGACGGAGTTTCATTATGTGCCTCAATTAGATAAAGATAACATTAGTGCAATTGAGGACATTAACGAAGAGGATAATAAAAAGGGCATGGATTATGTATGGGAAAAGAGGAGTCTTTACTATCAGAATTGTCTAACCCTCGGACCCGAATACAAATTTGATATGGAAAATGGTGAGAGAATTAGAGAGGCGATTGAAAGGAAATATAGGAAAACGTAGGGCATGTATAAGTTATCAAATAATCATAATACACACACAAATATAGCTCGAATCAAACAAGAAAAGAAGAGAGGTTAGAGAGAAGTGGGAGACTTTCTAGTGACAGAAAATGAAAGAGATTAGATTGATGAGAATGAAAGTTCCAACCCTCTCCACATGTGGAGAAGGGAATTTATAGTTACATTTAAACGCCCTCCTACGGGCTATGGATCGGGTATACAGTGGGTAAAGACCCGTCTGTCCTCCACGGTGTTACTTAAACTAATCTACGACTAATAATAAGAATTAAGTATACGAGCTATCTTAATGCTAATAGATCATCGGGGTGACCGAGTCTTTCATAGGAATATTCGTATTCCTAACAATCTCCCCCTAAGGGAGGTCACCCCGGAAATTACAATTTGAATTCTAGCATCCTATTCCTTGAATTAAAATTCCTAGCTCGTAGACTTTGATTCTTCAAGTTCATTGATCTTTGTTCTTCAAGCGATGATCTTTGTGATTAATGTTCCGTTGACGTATGTGATCTTTGAGCATTCTTTGAGATCATTATCCACCGTAAATCTCTAAGTTCTTCCTTCTTAGTAATGCCTTCATGTGATGTTGTGACTATTGGACCGGCATGCTCACACTTTAGTGGATCAGGAGACTTTGCATCAGAATTGCGGAAGCGTTGTTGTAAGTCTCTCAACTTTCATGATTGTTAATACAAATAATGTCAAAAACGTAATTTGCATTATTCGGTCTCTTCTAGTTTTGATAATCACAAAATACAAACACACGTTACGTAAAACTACGTTTAATAAGTTTTCGATCAAGAAAACTCGTTTTCGTTTCTAACATCACTTAAGGTATGTACAAACATCTACCAACTTGTGTATGTGATCAAAGGACTTATTTTTCACCTAAAATTTACATTTTCATTTCACAAAACATTTTTACAAAAGTATTTTTGTATGATTTGAAGAAATGTTTTATTAAGAAAATGTTTTCAAATTTCAAATTCATAACAGCCATATTTCCCGCTCAAAACCGATAGAAATTTTTCACCAGATAAGTTTTCACCACGTCAGGACAAAAATGGGAGCGTATGTCGGGACGGTCCCTTAAATAGGGTGGCGGTCCCTTATTGATACGGGACCGTCTGGGGTTTAGGGGACCGTGATCTCTTTCCTGTTGTCTATAAATACAGAACTGTGATTCTGCTGAAAACTTTACCTCTTGTGCACTGAAACTTTCTGTATTGCCAAATCCTTTCCAAAACATAGTCTTTGATCACATTATCGGGTTCTTAGTTGTTTACAGGTGATCACACTCATCATCCTTCCATAGTGCAAGAAAAGAACATTCGTTGTAGTCAAGAGACAAAGTGTTAAAGAAGAGTGACACTCATTGTTGCGGATTCATCATTACTTTCATTAATTAATTCTTGTATGTAATAGGACTTGAGTGCAAGTCTTATATTGTTTATTGTGTTAGATCGTGCCATCGTGTTGGTACAAGGTGTGAAGCCACGTGGGCTTTGTTAGATTGGTTCTAGCTTGGATTATGACTCGACATTCCGCTTAGTGTCGTTAAACTTAGTGTAAGCTTGTGTAAGGTTTGTTCTGCCATAAGGGAGCGTGTTGATATAGTGTTTGTGAAACTCTCGAGTGTGAGAATCGAGGAGTGGAGTAGGGACGAAGGAGTGAGCTTCGTGGCCGAACCACTATAAATCCGCGTGTCACGGTTGGATCTTTCCTTGCTTTACCTTTGTACTTACTTGTTATTGATTATATTTGTTGTTTTTTTGAGTTCACATAAATATCGAATCGAACATTTTCATAAACTCGACTTGTAAAGTAAACTTTCTAAAACGAAATTAAAAACGGTGAAACTATTCAACCCCCCTCATTCCAATTTCTACAATTGGTATCAGAGCCAGGTTGCTCAAGACTTTTTAAAATATATTGTATTTTAAAACTTGAAACGATCAATGGAATTTGAAAAACTCGATTCGAACGTATGTGAAATTAAAAGACCGCCACTCTTTGATACCGATAGTTTCATTTATTGGAAAACTCGATTCGAACGTATGTGAAATTAAAAGATCTCGATCTTTGGCAAGTTATTACTATGGGTGACTTTAAACCTATTGAATATAACCTGGAAACTAAACAAAATGAAGTTGTTTCTTATGACAACCAAAGTGACAATCTTAAGAAGAAATTAGCTAAAAATGATGAAGCAAAAATGGTCATTTATAATGCTTTACCTAAAAAGGAATTTCAAAGAATTTTCATGTGTAATACGGCTCAAGATATTTGGAAAACTTTGTTGGTCACTCATCAAGGTAATAATCAAGTCAAAGATAACAAGATCGATCTTTTGGTCCAACAATATGAACAATTCATTCCTGAAGGTGAATCTATAGATAGTGCATTTGCAAGATTTAACACCATTATCACGAGTTTAAAAGCACTCGATGAAGGTATTTCTGTCAAAAGTTGTGTTAGGAAATTTCTCAGGGCTTTACATCAAAAGTGAAGAGCAAAGGTTACGGCGATTGAAGAATCCAAAGACTTGGCATCTCTATCATTAGATGAGCTCATTGGAAACTTGAAGGTCCATGAGTTAATCATCAAAAATGATTCCAAGATTGTCAAAAGCAAAGTGGAAAGGAGATCTATTGCCTTGAAAGCTAAAANGATTATATTTGTTGTTTTTTTGAGTTCACATAAATATCGAATCGAACATTTTCATAAACTCGACTTGTAAAGTAAACTTTCTAAAACGAAATTAAAAACGGTGAAACTATTCAACCCCCCTCATTCCAATTTCTACAATTGGTATCAGAGCCAGGTTGCTCAAGACTTTTTAAAATATACTGTATTTTAAAACTTGAAACGATCAATGGAATTTGAAAAATATCAAGAAGGGCAATCTATGCAAAGACCACCACTCTTTGATACCGATAGTTTCATTTATTGGAAAACTCGATTCGAACGTATGTGAAATTAAAAGATCTCGATCTTTGGCAAGTTATTACTATGGGTGACTTTAAACCTATTGAATATAACCTGGAAACTAAACAAAATGAAGTTGTTTCTTATGACAACCAAAGTGATAATCTTAAGAAGAAATTAGCTAAAAATGATGAAGCAAAAATGGTCATTTACAATGCTTTACCTAAAAAGGAATTTCAAAGAATTTTCATGTGTAATACGGCTCAAGATATTTGGAAAACTTTGTTGGTCACTCATCAAGGTAATAATCAAGTCAAAGATAACAAGATCGATCTTTTGGTCCAACAATATGAACAATTCATTCCTGAAGGTGAATCTATAGATAGTGCATTTGCAAGATTTAACACCATTATCACGAGTTTAAAAGCACTCGATGAAGGTATTTCTGTCAAAAGTTGTGTTAGGAAATTTCTCAGGGCTTTACATCAAAAGTGAAGAGCAAAGGTTACGGCGATTGAAGAGTCCAAAGACTTGGCATCTCTATCATTAGATGAGCTCATTGGAAACTTGAAGGTCCATGAGTTAATCATCAAAAATGATTCCAAGATTGTCAAAAGCAAAGTGGAAAGGAGATCTATTGCCTTGAAAGCTAAAAAGGAGTTAAGTGATGATGAAGACTCAAGCTCGGAAAGTGAAGATGAAGAATATGCTCTAGCCGTTAGAGATTTCAAGAAATTCTTCAAGCGAAGAGGAAGACTCGTAAGACAACCACGAGATGAAAAGAAAGCACCTCCAAAAGGTCGTGAAGATAGATATAGCAAGGGCGAGAAAAGATGCTTCGGGTGTGGGGACACAAGACACTTAGTTGGAGATTGTCCATACCAAACAAAGGACAAGAAGAAAAGGGCATATGTAAGTGGTGCTTGGAGTGATAGCGATGAAGATGGTAAGAATGAAACTTGTCTCATGGCCGGATCTTCAAAAGAGATATGCTTGGGAATTGATTTGGAGCCCGACGAATGGGTTAAAGATAGTGGGTGTACTAATCACATGACGGCCAACCGCAAGCTATTCTCATCATATAATGCAAGTAGTGGAGGTAATGTTACATTCGGTAGTAAACTCAAGGGTAACATCATCGGCAAAGGTACAATCACTCATAACTCTCTTACTATAAGTAATGTAGAACATGTAGATAATATAGGATTTAACTTACTTAGTATTAGTCAAATTTGTGATAATTATTGCAAGGTAATCTTTTCCAAAGACTTTAGTGAAATCATAAAGGATGGAAAAGTAATTGCCAAAGGGATTAGAAAGGGTAACTTATATGTTATGAAGATTAGCAATAAACCTAGTGATAATATATGTTGAGCTACGGTTAATGATAAATCTACACTATGGCATAGAAGACTAGGACACGCAAATATGCGTTTATTACAATCTTTGGCCTCTAAGGATTTAGTTAGAAATCTTCCTAAACTTAGATTCAACTGACAATTTTGTGACGCTTGCAAAGTTGGAAAACAAGCTCACTCAAGTCATAAGTCTAAGAACATGATCTCAACTTCTAGATGTTTAGAGCTTCTTCACATGGATCTTTTTGGTCCTTCTGCCATACGGAGTTATGGAGGAAACCTATACACATTAGTTATCGTAGACGATTACTCTAGATATACTCTGACTAGATTTCTCAAAAACAAGACCGAAACCTTTGATCAATTTAAAATCTTTAGCAAGAAAATTCAAAATCAACAAGGATGCAACATAGTTTCCATTAGGACGGACCATGGTAGAGAATTTGACAATGAAGTTCAATTTGGTGGTTATTGTGATGCTAATGGTATTACTCACAATTTCTCGGCTCCACGAACTCCACAATCTAATGGGGTAGTTGAAAGGAAAAATAGAACCCTACAAGAAATAAGTAGAACAATGTTAAACGAACAATCCATTCCTCAAAAATTTTGGTGTAACGCTGTAGACACTTCCACCTATATCCTTTATGGAATTCTCATAAGACCTATCATAGGAAAAACTCCATATGAAATCTTGAAGGGACGGAAACCTTCATTAGATTACTTTAGAGTTTTTGGTAGCAAGTGCTATATCTTTAACACCAAGGATTACCTCACCAAGTTCGACCCAAAGTCCTACGAAGGTGTATTTCTAGGTTACTCTCAAACTAGTAAAGCCTATATTGTACTCAATAAGGAAACTATGGTCGTCGAAGAATCACTCAGCGTGACTTTCGATGAGAGTCCTCCTCCTCCTAAAACATCACCTTTGGTAGATGATGATTTAGATGAAGAAAACGCCGTAGTTGAAAATATGAAAAACCTAGACATATCTAAGGAAAGTGAAACTATTGAAAAAGGAGAAACCACCAACATTAAGGAATCTAAAATTCATCCTTGGAAAATGTTATAGGAAGCCTAAATCAAAGAACCCTTAGATCACAACTTTCACAAGCTCAAAATAAAAGTAATCTATTTTGTTTTGTCTCAATTATAGAACCCAAAAATGTAAATGAAGCATTGAAGGATGAAAGTTGGATCATCGCAATGCAAGAAGAATTAAACCAATTTAAGTCAAATGATGTTTGGATGTTAGTACCAAGACCTAAAAATGTTACCGTAATAGGAACTGATGAGTGCGCAAACACTCATCATTTTTGGTCAATTCTGAAATGCAAAACATCTGAAAACACGCAAAAATGCATCAAAATGCATAAAATATCCAAGGATCGTGTTTTATATGTCTCAAATGCAAAATGTTTAAAAACGAATGAAAACCGAGCAAAGTTTGCAGAATTGGCAGTTTCAGTCCCCCAACTTTCAAAGATTGTCAAAATTAGTCCCTGGTCAAATTATTGGAAAGAAAAGTCAACTTAAGTCCTTGGAAAGTCAAAAATGTTCAATATTGATCCTTGGATAAAAGTTTTCATGAAATGGCAAAACAAGCCCCTCAACTTTGGAAATTGGCAATTTTGGTCCCTGGGGTTTTAAACTTTGGAAAATCACGTTTTTGGTCTTTGGTTTATCAAAGATGGCATGTTTGGTCCTTATAAGCACTTTGGAGAAATTACAGTTCCAGCCCCTCAATTTTAGAATGTTGCAAAATTGGTCCTTGTGATTTATCTACAAACCAAGCATGGCCTTTTATTCATAACCCAACAAACCAAGTCCAACACATCCCAAATAAACCCAAGCCCTTTTGTTTACCCCTGACCCAATACCATTCCCAACCCAAAATCACCTTTTATAATAAACTCCCCACCCCCGTTTTTATTACTCCTTCCCCAAGTCAAACTCTAGTCAAACAACCCAACCCCTTTCTTCTCCCCCACGTGAAACCTGGTACTCTCCTCCATCCCTCCACCTCAACCTCACCCTTTCTTGTACCCTTGGTCTCAAAAACCTTCCAAAACGCATTTATTGTTCTTAAAATCCTCGAAGTAACCAAAGGAGCAGTTGTGGAAAAATGGCGCCAAAAAGCAATTTTGAAGGCTAAGATTCATTTGAGTGATCCAATGGCTGAAAATGGATGTGGGAAAGTCAAGGAAACCCTACTTGGTCATTATAAATCAAGAATGAAGGCAGCAGAAGGAGGGAGTTAGTTTATGTAGCTCAGTGTAGTTTTTAGCTTATTATTTATGTCGTTTTTATGTAATCTCTTTTTCTTGTTGTAAAACTCAGTTTAAGATTCTACTTTCAAGTTTTCGAGTGTATTTTCTAAGTCATATTAATAAAACTTCCTGTTCCTTTGATTAAGTCCAGTTTGTGTTTGAATTTCATGAAAGTTCAATGTTGCTCTAAAATTGTTAACAAAGTGTTTGTAGCTTTGTATATGCTAATTTAAGTCTCTTAAAAGCTTTTACAAACCTCCTTAACATTTAATCAGTATCTAGTTAAAAATAAAAAAATCACAAAAAAAATAGTGAAAAATATAAATATCCAAAAAGAAAGAAGTAGAAAGGGAAGGAGCAAGTCAATGCTGGATGCCAGGGTATTAGTGCCTCATGGGAGGCTTTAGGAAGGGATATTGGTTCCTAGTTCTCAATTTCTTGGCCTGAATCA
This sequence comes from Artemisia annua, assembly GCA_014162995.1. Classification (NCBI taxonomy): domain Eukaryota; kingdom Viridiplantae; phylum Streptophyta; class Magnoliopsida; order Asterales; family Asteraceae; genus Artemisia; species Artemisia annua. Next base: position 151,333 of record LBNU01020307.1, on the reverse strand, counting down.
GTTGTAAGCTCATTGTCTCATTTTCTTGCATTCTACTGTAGCTTGGGTTACATTGATTGATTCTAGTGTTTTTGTGTTTGTTTACTGTACTTGAGTTGATTTATGATGAATGAAATCATGCTTGTTCATTGGTTTGTCTAGTTGCTCTTTATTTCATATTAACTGTCAATATGGCATGTAATTGATTCTGAGGTCTGTGTATTATAGTGGTGTTCATGTGTTCCATTTAGCTTAGTATTTCATTATAAGTCCTTTGTAATCATTTTTGTGGACTGAATCAGTGTTAATCTTTGACAAACTCATTTTAAGTGTCTTAAAGGGGTGTTTGGTTCTGCTGTGTATTAGGTGATCATGCTTGTTTTTGCTGTTGCATTTGGTTCTTATAGTTCTCATTAGGTAAGATTAGGCTAGTAAAACCATAAACTCATTAGGTTATTAGTAAAATATTCAAAATCTTAGTTTAATCTTTATTGGCCATTCACTGTTGGAGTTTAAGTTGCATCATCACTAATTTTAGTTAAACAAGTTGTTAATTTAGCTTATTGTAGTCTCATTATTGCTTATAATCTTGTTTTCAGTAACTAGGATCCAATCAAATCTCAAAAAAGTCAACTGAGCTTGAAAATCAAAAAGTCAAAAGTCTCACAAAAAAGTTTTTTGAATAAACTTCAGAATTTCATACAGAGCTTAATATGAGGAATTGAGTTTTATACTTTTGGATTATCAATATTTGGTTGCTTGTCTTGTTATGGTATTTTTCATGATTTTTGATTAGCCATCTAAACTGCTTACTGGTGTTCATCTTTAAGGCTGTTTTTCTATAGATTGCTCTGCACACAGTTTTTTAGTCACTTTCATAAGTTCATAAAAAGCTCATAACTTTGAGTTAGCTTGTGTTATTTGGTTATTTGTGAAGTTTACCCAGCTGTATCAAAGTTTTAGGGGTCATTTTGTACTTAGCAGCTTATTTGATAAGCCTGCAAGAAGCTTTTAGCTTGTCCCAATTTTCTAAGTTCACTGATTCATCAGTGTACTTGTACACTTTCATAAGCCCCTCACAAGCTCTCCTGTGGGTTCCACAGTGTGAGCTTGGGTTTTTCGGAAAGCCCACCCACCAAACTCAAAGGTTCCAAGTTCTAATTGTCCATTTCAGCTTATTTGATAAGCTAAATTTGGCCATAGAGAAGCTTGCAGGCCTGTTTGGTACAAGGCAATTTGGAATTGCTTAGTTGTTTTTATTGGCTTATTCTGTTGTTGTTTCTTGTTGATTTAAGTTCAATTAATCCTATTCCCAGCTTGTGTGAACTGTTCAGCTTTTTGTGAGCTTATTTGAGCTTAATTCTCATTTCCTTGCTTAACATTCAACCTGTTAAGTTCATAAGCCTACCAACTGCTTGTTTTCAAGTTCCATCAAAGTTGTTTTCACAAAAGTTTTCCAATTTCAGTTATAAAATAGTTTTGTAAAAAGAAAAAATCCAAAAAACATCATTTTAATATTTAGTGATAGCTTCTATTTAATAGGATTTATCTATTTAATTTATTTTCTAATTTTTTTATTAAGCACTTAGTGGTTTTCATATTTTTCCTAGGTTCCTGGTATTAAATGGTATTTGTACAAATATTTTCATAATTTTATCTTTTAATATGGTAATTTTAGAAATTAAAAGTAGTTTAATTAGTTTTAATTGAAAAATCAAAAATAAAATCATTTAGTGTTTAATTTTAATCTCTAGCATCTTTTTATATTTTTTCTAGCTTTTATTAATTATATAGTATTTTTAGAAAATAGTTTCTTAATTGTTACTGTTCATTTGCTATTTTTCGTAATTAATTTAGTTTAATTAGCTTTTAATTGGTAATTAAGCAAACTAAATCTAGAATAGTTTATTTATAAAGTTTAGGAGTTTTTTATAATTTTTTAAGACTTCTGTAATTGTTAAATAGTTTTAGAAAAAGTTTGGTAATTTTCTAAATTAGTTTAGTATTTATTTTAATTTAAATTAGTTTAATTAGTAATTAGTATTTAATTAATATTAAATAATTAAATAGTGTAATAAATATTTTTCTTTTTCTTAAAATTTTCTTTTGTCATTAGGATTGTAAAAATATGTTTTTCATCATCTAGGTATTTATAGATTTCATTTTCACTTTTATTTACGTACGTAGACGTTTAATTAAACGTAAACGTACATTTTTAGATATGTAAACGTTTCCAGGTTTCTAGTAATCGTTTGTAGTATTTGTTTATCATTTTCATTCATAGTTTCGTAGTTTAATTTCAATCAATCTCTCTCACCAATCATCGTTTCATGATCACTTGATCTCAAAATCGTTTTAAACACCATTTCACGCTTCGTCGGGACATAACGACCCGGGAAGAGCTCCTATACTCTCCTTGGTGTATTGTGCCTTATCTAGTTTGACTTTTGTCGACCAAATCCTTGGTTGACTTTAGTTGACTGTTTAGGACCAATCAGCAACTAAGTGGGTATTTAGAAACAAACTAGATGAACATGGTATTGTATCTAGGAACAAAGCTAGGTTAGTTGCACAAGGCTATAATCAACAAGAGGGAATTGATTATCACGAAACCTATGCACCCGTAGCTATACTTGATTCCATTAGGATATTACTTGCATACGCTTGTGCATTAGATTTTAAATTGTTCCAAATGGATGTGAAAAGTGCATTCCTAAACGGTCTCATCAATGAGACAGGTATATGTAGTACAACCTCCAGGATTCATTGACTTCGAGTACCCCGAGCATGTTTATGGACTTAAGAAAGCTTTGTATGGTTTAAAACAATCCCCTAAGGCTTGGTATGATAGGTTAAAAGCTTTTCTTCTTAAGCATGAATACTCGATGGGAATGGTAGACAACACTCTTTTCACTAAGAAGAAAGATTCAAACATCATAATCGTCCAAATATATGTCGATGACATTATATTCAATTCAACTTGTCAAGACATGTGTGATGAATTCTCAAAAATCATGCATGACGAGTTTGAAATGAGTATGATGGGCGAGCTTAACTTCTTCCTTCGACTTCAAATAAAACAATTAGATGATGGAATATTTTTTAATCAATCTAAGTATATTAAGGAAATGCTTAAGAAATTTGGATTAGAAGATGCTAAGCTTTTGAAAACCCCAATGACTACGCACCCTAAGCTCACCAAGGATGAAGAGGGTGAATCCGTAGATAGTACTAAGTATAGAGGTATGATAGGAAGCTTATTATACCTAACGACAAGTAGGCCCGATATCATGTTTAGTGTCTGCCTATGTGCTCGCTTCCAAGAAGATCCCAAAACTTCTCATTTAGAAGCGGTTAAGCGTACCTTCCGATACATTAAAGGCACTATGCACTTAGGGTTATGGTATCCTAAGGGGACCGGCATAGAAACTATAGTTTATGCCGACTCTGATCATGCGGGAGATTATGTGGATCGAAAAAGCACTAGTGGCATTTGTACCTTCATGGGTTGTTGTTTAACTTCTTGGTTCTCCAAGAAACAAACGGCACTAGCTATCTCCACAACCGAAGCCGAATATGTAAGCGCCGGAAAGGCATGTCAACAAGCACTATGGATGAAACAAGCTCTCGTAGACTATGGCATTACATTTGATGATATTCCAATCATGTGTGATAATAAAGGGGCAATAGATTTAAGTAAAAACGCCGTGCAACACTCTCGTACCCAACACATAGAAATTCGTCACCATTTTCTTAGGGATAACGTACAAAAGGGTAACATATCTATTGAAAAGGTTCCAATGGAGGAAAACATAGCCGATATTCTCACCAAACCCGTTAAACGTGAGCCATTCTTTTATTTAAGATTAGGATTAGGAATGATGGAACATATCTCATCTTAGATAAGCTAAAATATATTTATCTCCGCTAATATGAGTCTAAGATTCTTTTGCGCACAAAAATTAAATAAATCGGGGAAGTTATGATAATTTTTTTTAAACATTATGGCGTCATAATACGGAAACTTGATTTTGTGCGTAAAAACCCCAATTCTTATGATGAAAATCTTCTCAAGAATAGGAAAAATCAATTTTTCTTGCATTGTTAATACAATTCAAAAATGCTTTTGCCATGCATGAACGATGCGCTCATATCCTTTATCGGATCATGTAACAAATATGTTATCCGACTTGGAAAGATGAGCAAGATTGAAATTAGGAGACTTTGGATTATCTCTTAGGATTTTATTTCATTTAGAGTCGAGATAACCGCATCTCCACATATGTTTCATGTAGGCACACACTAGAAACATTTTTTGAAATGATAAAGGGCCGTCCACCTATTTACAGGACCGTCCCTTAGTTTGTGTGTCGTGATTTTATGTTCCTGCATGCTTGACCAACCTACTCTTAGGTCTTTCACTTATTCCTAATTTGCTTAAACATAATTTGAACTAATTTAACCAAGCATGCATGCTTTGCTATTCTTGCAAACCACTTCATCTACTTAAACCCTTCCTTCCTCCTTCCATTGTCATGGCATAATCTTCCTCCTTCTCAATGTCATCCCACAAACCATCACCACCTAGAAAACCAAGAATTTCGGTCAAACCAATATTGAGGAAGATACAAAGCCTTGGCAATTTCATGAACCATTCAACCAACTCAAACAATCACCATGCTACTTCCAATCCCACATCACAACATGAGGCATCATATTCATCATTCTCATTCTTTGCCTCTCAACCACAAAATGGGCCTCCATCCACACACAATGACCATAGAAACCCGATCTCTCAAGATCATTCATTACCATCACCATTGCCAACTCCATTGCCAAATGTCAACTCCAAACACTCCATCAAGGCTCAAGAATTCTCCAACCTAATTGAATTAAGCCTTCTCAACATCATTTTATCCCAAAAACTTCATCCTCCAACTATGTCTTATCCCACTCTCGCCCAAGTGGATGCCCATGGGGGATATTGTGCTTGTTGCATTTACAACTGTTGACATAAATAATGCATAAAAACGTTATTTATATTTTTCGATATCTCTACGTTTTGACGATCAGAAAATGTAAAATCATTAAACGTAAGATTACTACGTAAACAAGTATTAAGCTAGTTTATATCAATTTATCCAACTTAATCACTTAAGTTATGAATAAACTAGTGCTTAATACATCTCATGATCAAAGGGGTATTTAATTAATTATTACAAAGTTTATTTAATTATATAAACATATTATATATTTTTGAAAAACACTTTTGGTAATAAAAGAAAATGTTTAAATCATACTAAATATATGAATTCAAATTTTTAACCAAAATCAGATAGTTTTTCACCAAATAAACTTTCCCCACTAAAAGACAGAACTTCTGGCCATTACAGCTGGGCGGCCCCTTAATTATAAGGGGCGGCCCCTTAATTTTAAGGGGTCCGACCATGAATTAAGGGGGCCGGCCACGCTCCTCTGTCAGAATCTGTCAGAAATTTTCTCCTATAAATACCACCTCAAACCTGGTATTTTTCACACCTCTTGCACAAAAATTTTCAGATCTAAATCTCACTAAACATTTCTAAAATCCTTTGATCATTTGATTATTAATCCTTGTTTCAAGTGATTCAATCCCTCCTCATTCATCCTCATCCAAAGTGCAAGCGAAGAATACTCCTTCCGCCTCAAGTTTAAGTAGTATTGTACATTTGTTGTGTATATTGTGTATAACATTTGTGAAGTAGTGTTGTGTGTATAGTAAGTAGTTCTAGGAGAGCTAGTTGTGAATAGAAGTTGGGTAGTGAAGAAGATTGAGTAGTGAAGTAGTGAAGTGGTGTGTAGTAGTGAAGAAGTTGAGGTGTGTAGTGAAGAAGTAGTGATAAGTTGTGGTGTGTTGTGAGATTGGTTCTAGCTAGAATTAGGACCCGACATTTAGCTTAGTGTCGTAAATTGGTGTAAGCAAAAGTCGTGTAAGGTTTTCTCCGCCATAAAGGAGATTGTTGACATAGTGAAGAAAACTCCCGAGTTAGGTGCTCGGGGAGTGGAGTGGACGAAGAGGAGATTCGTAGCCGAACCACTATAAATCCTTTGTCTCCCGGTGCCATTCTTCCATCTCTATCTTTTTACATACTTACTTACATACTTGTCAATTTATATACTTGTTGATATCATAGTTTACAATTGTGCAAGTCTTTTGGTATCATATAAAGTTCGGATTGGTGTTTTCATAAACAAAGTTTTTGTAAATTAAAAAGACGTAAAACTATTCAACCCCCCTTCTAGTTTTCCACAACAACCACAACCACTTTCAAAAGATGAAGAATGATCTTGACTACATCATTTCCATCCTCTTATCTTCCGGGCTTCCACAACCATTACCCAAGAACCCATCTCCACCACATCGTCGCAAGTACTAAAGAAGCATGCATGCTCATTAATAAAACCGGACTCTCATGAGCTATCCTAGAAGATTAGACTAGGTTTATGATTGTAGACTCATGTTGTATAAGTCATATGAATGACATTTTTATTTCTTAATGAATGAACTAGTTCCTGCATGCATATCTTTTGCCGATTCTCAGTTTGTTTTGCAGGATTTCTATGTTTCCTTGTATGTTTCTACTAACCTTTTTGCAGACAAATTCCATCGATCGATCCCTGATGCCCTCATCAAGGGGGAGCATCAAGCTAGGGGGAGTCATCATGATGTCGTCTCATTCTTGACGAAGCCTTTTTGATTCTACAAAAAGGGGGAGAAGAAAACAAAACTTGTTTTGAAAACTCATTAAGATCTAGTTTTATCTATAATGAGTTTATATTTTGTAATCATCAAAAAGGGGGAGATTGTTAATACAAATAATGTCAAAAACATCATTTGCATTATTCTGTCTCTTCTAGTTTTGATAATCACAAAATACAAACACACGTTACGTAAAACTACGTTTAATAAGTTTTTGATCAAGAAAACTCGTTTTCGTTTCTAACATCACTTAAGGTATGTACAAACATCTACCAACTTGTGTATGTGATCAAAGGACTTATTTTCCACCTAAACTGTGGAAAACTAGAGGGGGGGTTGAATAGTTTACTGGTTTTTAATCTAATTATCTTTTGAAACTTTCTGTTTAATCAAAGATATGAACACAAAGACAATATGTAATATGCAAGTGTAACGAAAGAAACGATCAAACCATGATACGATTGTTTATCGTGGTTCGGCTACAAGGAACTCTATTTTCCTTGCCCTATGTCCACGCCCCGAGTATCCAACTCGAGAGTTTCTTTCACTAGTCAACAAGCTCCTTTCACCGGCGGAGAAAACCTTACACGTCGCTTACAAGTTTACCGACACTAAGCTAGATGTCGAGTTCTTTTACAAGGGTACAACCACTCCCGTTTAGTTCTTTTCAAGGGTACAACGACTCTCGTCACACTATGTATTTTAAGGACTAAAATACTAACCGATCACAACTTAAAACACACAACACAATGTCTACACGATGCTAAGCTAACAAGTCTTGCAACGTTGTGTTGAATACTTGTAACTTAATATGCACTTGTGAACTTCTTTGCTACAAAAGAATCTTCACAACAATGAGTTGTTAAAGGGTTAGATGAAAGATATGAATGTGTATGTGCATAGTATAATGAGAAGTGATAAAAAGAAAATTCTAACAAATGGCTTGGTATTTATAGCAAAACATCCAGCAGGTCTGGCGGATACGGCGGAACCCTCAGAAGGGTTCCGCCCGTGTACCACGAGGGTTCCGCCAGGTCTGACAGTGTGTTTTTGCAATAACTTACCAAACCAACCAAAGTCACATCAACTAAATATTAGTCAAACACAAAACTTTGTGTAAGAAAACTATGGAGAGTCAAACACACAAAACTTGTGTAAGAAACCTATGGTGAGTCAAACACACAACCTTTCCTTAAATGTATGTTGACAAAACTTACCATAAATGGGATGTGACATTTCTATTTTAAGAAATATAAAAATGTTGTGTTTTATATGAAATGTAAATGTAGCAAATGTTTAGTTATGCAAGACTTTAAACTAAAATCATGTTTTACTAAAAACTAAAGTTTATACTTTGTCATTAACAAAACTTAGCAAAGATCGTAAAATATAAATAACGTTTTTAGGCGATATTTGTATTAACAATCTCCCCCTTTTTGTTGATGACAAAACATAAACTTTGTTTTTAAGTAACTCACAAATTTTAGTGTTAAGACTTAAAAAAAATGTTATATCAAACTTGTTTTACTTAATTGATGAAAATCATTTTAAGTTACTAAGTTTAGATAACTTTCTCCCCCTTTTTGTCGAAACAAAAAGAAGAGTAGCGTAGCGGAACTATGCACTTACTCCCCCTTGGTCGATACTCCCCCTAAAAGGAGTGCCAAGTTGGGAAATATGGATTTTGAACCTACAAAAAAATGGTTAGTTGGTGATAATGATACATAATCAAGCATGTACTCACCACATATTATGAGAATATAATCAACCATAATCACAACTCATATATGATCAACCAATAATGAAAATAAGATAGTAGTAGAAGATATCATTCCAAGTAAAATTTTGACTTTCAAAAAGTCAATAGACAAGAAATGAAAATACACCCCTACTTCTAAAGAAACTAAAAATAAAGTTAAAAATAACCAAGAAATAAAAGAAAAATAAAATCCTACTTCTATAAGTAGAGGACTTCAAACACTTCCTAAAATGGGGCAAAAGGCCTCCAAAAGGGCTCTAGGATTGGTTTGGATGGGAAAGAGCATCCAAACGTTCTAGGATGTGTTGTATAGCGAAGCGGGTCTCATCTTGAAAATGGTGAAGCAACATCTCGATGCTTTCACCTATTTTGACCATTTGCTCACATTGTGAGCAAGCATGGTGATGAGTGGGTGGAAATGGGTCATTAGATGATGGTGGTGGAGGTAGGTTGGTTTTGGTTTCTTGGTTGGAGGATGGGTTTGAAATGGATTCAAGCAATGTGGTTTGCAAGTCCATTGCTTGATGAAGGTTGTTTTCGACCATTCTTTGAATTTCCTCATAAGAAGGAAGAAAAGACTCAAATAGTTGGGGTTGTGAATGTGGTGGACTTGGGTGATCATGATTTTCAAAGTTTGGTTCTCCATATAGAGGGCCATGGATGTCTTTGAAAATAGGGTGAAACAACAATGGTTTAGGTTGGTTGAAGGCTTGTTGTGGTGGTGGAATTTGATCAAAAGGCTCATTGTGGTCAAACAATGAGCTTGGTTTTTCATTTGTCAAAGGTGGTGGATTTGTTGATCTAGGTGGAAGATCATTAAGATCTTGGACAAATGGATGTGGTGATGTTGGAGGAGACCCAAATAACTCCATTGGTTCAAGTTGAGGTAGTGTTGATGGTGATGGAGTTTTGGATGTTTGGATTGGTGCACTTGGTGGAGTTGGGTCAATGGGTGATTTTGTTGGTGGTGGAGTAGTGAGCTCATTTGCTCCCTTGGGTGATGGAGTTGGGGATGCAAGGTTTAAAAAGTGTTCACTTTTGATGGGTGAAGAGAATTCATCCGAAGATGAGGAGCTTAGGTTGATGGTTTGGTGTGAGCAAATTGGTTTGACACTAATTCGTGCCGTTCTCCGAATGGGTCGAGGTGGTTGAGAGGTGATTGTTGACTTCGTCATTGTCAAGGTTGTGGTTTATAGTATTAAGAGAAGGGATTTTGATGGTGATGGTGTGATTTGAGGTGTTCTAAGATGGTTATATTTATAGGGTGGAAGAGATGTTGGAGGTAGTGTTTGGATTTGATGTTTGGCCATAGGAATTTTGAGGTTTGTAATGATTTGGGTGAGTAATGAAGGTTGTCAAATCAATTGGAAGTCAATCCAATGGAGGTGATGTAGTAAGAAGAAAAAGATTTGCACTAAATGCTTAGTGGTCTTGTCAAAATGGTTGGGTGAATATGTTTCACGGATTGGAAGGATCCTTTGGGAAGGTTCCTTCCTTTATGTGTGAGGGTTCCTTGAGGTGGATATGATTTAATTTGGTTTTTGGCGGAAAGGGATTCCTATTGGTTTTAGAATCTTAGAATACTCCTATTGATGTCATAAACTAATAGGGAATGAGTTTCTAACATATAAGGTTGATTTGAGGATGTTTGGATTTATAAAATTTTGAAAACGAATAAAAATTTCCAGATGAACTGACGGAACCTTCGGACTACACGGGCGAAACCCATCTGAGGGTTCCGCGGTATCCGTTGGGCCATTTCTGGGTTGCCCAGAAATGTACACTGGCGGAACCCTTCTGAGGGTGCCGCCAGTTCCGCCAGACCCTTAAATAATGGCAGTCCACTATTTTGACCCGCAAGACGATTTTCAAATTTTCCGAAAACTCTTAAAAGTGAAAATATAATTCATATCTGGTTAGGAAATGCAAAAATTGGACATGTAAACACGCATACGGTTGGACTTTGACCGGGGGCTAGCGAATTTCACTATACTTAGTGAAATTTTTCATAAACTTGAAAATTTGACAACATGCCAAATGTTGTCATCCTGCATCAAAGTTAGTTCATACATGTTCCAAATTGAACCAAATATCCTACCAACACATAAAAACATAACACACATTGTTCAAA
>LBNU01020307.1:89909-122846 GCA_014162995.1 Artemisia annua | reverse complement strand
AACCTTTCTTCGACTTGGATCTCTTCCAAAGGAATAGCAGAATCATCGTCAGATAGGCACTTTTTCAAGTTACAAACATGAAAAACATTGTGCACAGCGCTGAGTTCAGAAGGTAATGCGAGTCGATAGGCTACCGGCCCGACTCTGGCAAGAATCTCAAAAGGTCCAATATAACGAGGGTTCAGCTTCCCGCGTTTACCAAATCTGATCACGCCTTTCCATGGCGAAACCTTCAACATCACTTTGTCACCTACCTGAAACTCAAGGGGCTTTCGCCTCTTGTCAGCGTAACTCTTTTGGCGATCACGAGCAGCTTGCATACGATTCTTGATCTGTACGATTTTCTCAGTAGTTTCGTGAACTAGATCTGGTCCAGTAAATTGGCTTTCTCCGACTTCAGCCCAGCATATCGGCCATCTGCACTTACAACCATAAGGTGCTTCGTACGGTGCGGCCTTGTAGGAAAACTAGGCTAAAGGTAAATACTTATCCCAGCCGTTTCCAAAATCAATAACGCACGCTCTGAGCATGTCCTCCAGTGTCTGAATAGTCCTCTCACTCTGACCATCAGTTTGAGGATGATAAGCCGTGCTCATATCAAGATCCGTTCCTAATGCATCCTGAAGCGATCTCCAAAAACTGGATGTAAAACGACTATCTCGATCAGAGATAATAGAAACTGGCACTCCATGCCTTGCCACAATTTCCTTTACGTATAGTCTGGCAAGCTTATCCACACTATCGTTCCCTCTCATAGGAAGGAAATGTGCAGACTTAGTGAGACGGTCTACGATTACCCAAATCGTGTCATAACCGCTCGATGTCTTTGTAAGTTTGGTAATGAAATCCATGGTTATCCGTTCCCATTTCCATTCTGGAATCTCTGGTTGTACCAAAAAACCTGACGGCCTCTGTTGTTCAGCCTTAACCTTCGAACACGTTAAGCACATGCTGACGTACTTAGCTATATCCGCCTTCATGTTTGGCCACCAATATAGCTTCTTCAAGTCTAAGTACATCTTGTCAGCTCCTGGGTGAATAGAGTATTTGGACTTGCGCGATTCGTGCATAATCAGCTCACAAATTCCTCCGCACAACGGAATCCAACTTCTGTCTCCATAACACAAAACTCCATCAGACCTTTTTACGAAGCCATTCTCGCTTTCTGGCATACCATAAATTTTCTCGTCTGGTCTGTTCTCTTCTTTCAGCGCTTCCAGCTGAGCCTCAAGAATTTTCGCTGGAAGAGGGGAAATAATCGTCATCTCTAACGATCTTACTCTGAGTGGTTTGACCCTCTCCTTTCGACTAAGCGCATCGGCAACAACATTTGCCTTGCCCGGGTGATAACGAATCTCACAGTCATAGTCGCTAAGCAATTCTAACCATCGTCGTTGTCTCATATTCAGCTCCTTCTGGTTTAAGATATGCTGTAGACTTTTGTGATCCGTGTACACCACACATTTAGTACCATAGAGGTAGTGAATCCATATGCGTAGAGCAAACACAACTGCGCCTAACTCCAAATCATGGGTCGTATAATTCTTCTCATGAGTTTTCAGTTGTCGAGACGCATACGCTATCACCTTTTCTCTCTACATTAACACGGCTCCCAGACCTTTGTGTGAAGCGTCGCAGTAAACGACAAAATCTGCACTACCCTCAGGTAGGGCCAAAATAGGTGCACTGCACAACCTTTCTTTAAGGAGTTGAAAAGCTTCTTCTTCAACATCTCCCCAGTTGTACTTCACATTCTTTTGGGTTAATACAGTTAAAGGCTTAGCTATCTTGGAGGAACCTTCGATAAACCTTCGGTAATAGCCGGCGAGTCCAAAGAATTGGCGTACCTCTGTGGGTGTCGTAGGTGTCGCCCAATCTTTGATTGACTCAATCTTGGCTGGATCCACGTGAATACCCTGACTGTCAATCACGTGACCTAAGAATTGTACAGTAGATATCCAAAATTCACACTTCGAGAATTTGGCATATAGATCTTCCTTCTTTAATAACTCTAAGATTTGCTTGAGGTGTTCCTCATGCTCTTTCTCATCTTTAGAGTATATCAAGATGTCATCAATGAACACAATAACGAACTTATCCAAATACGACTTACACACTCTATTCATGAGATCCATGAATACTGCGGGTGCGTTAGTTAAGTCGAATGGCATGACTTGGAATTCGTAATGGCCATATCGAGTCCTGAATGCCGTCTTCGGGATATCCTCCTCCCTGACTCGAAGTTGATGATAACCTGATCTCAGATCGATCTTGGAGTAAACTGACGAACCCTGAAGTTGATCGAATAAGTCGTCGATTCATGGGAGTGGGTATCAGTTCTTAATCGTTAGCTTATTCAGCTCCCGATAATCGATACACATCCTGAAGGATCCATCCTTCTTCTTAACAAACAGAACCGGAGCTCCCCAAGGCGAAGAACTCGGCCTGATAAATCCTTTTCCTGACAGCTCAGCCAACTGCTCTGACAACTCTTGCATTTCCGTAGGTGCTAGTCGATAGGGCGCTCGCGCTACCGGCGCGGCTCCTGGCACCAAGTCTATACGGAATTCAATTTGTCGAGCTGGCGGTAGTCCAGGTAAGTCTTCTGGAAAGACTTCCGGAAAATCCCTCACAATTGGCACATCTTCCAATCGCTTCTCTTTGGGACTCTTCTCTTTCTTCTCGGAGACGTGAGCTAGAAAGAGGTAGCATCCTTTCTCGATGTACTTCTGCATCTTCGTACACGAGATGATATTCAACCTTGACGAACGCGCACGATCACTTCGATCTCCCTCAATGACGAGAATCTCATTTCCGTAAGGTACTCTGACGATCTTTTCATCACAGATGATGACGGCATGGTATCTCGATAACCAATCCATCCCTATGATGACGTCAAAACTACCTAACTCTACTGGCATGAGATCGATATTGAAAGGGTGATTTAGCAAGTTTAGAGTGCAGCCTCTTATAATGGTATCTACTCTCTCTAGATTCCCATTAGCTAATTCTACGTCAAAGACGTTATCTAAGGTGGTCGGGGCAATACCAAGTAAATAGCTAAATGCAGTCGACACAAAACTTCTATCTGCTCCCGTATCAAACAAAATCGATGCATAGCGATTATTTAAAAGGAACGTACCCGTCACCACATTCGGGTCGTTCTGAGCTTCCCTCCTGCCAACAGCATAAACTCTGGCAGTAGCTCCTCCTCCATTGCCCTGATTCCCAACACTACCAGCTGTCATCTGGTTGTTACCACCATTCCCTTGATTTCTGGGCTTCTTGCACTCACTCTTATAGTGACCCTTCTCACCACAACCAAAACAGGTTACCTCTGCCTTACGGTTGTTGGGTGGTGCAGCTTGAGCAGTAGCTAGGGATCTAGACCGACAGTTCTTGGCCATATGCCCCACTCTCTGGCAATTACGGCACTTAACTGTACACTCTCCCCGATGATGTAGCTTGCAGCGGTTACAGAGAGGTGCGTCCCCTACGTACTCTCTCTTCTCAGACGTACCAGCTGCATATGCCTTAGCTACATTCTGCTTCTTGTGCTGAGATTGACCACTGTTACTCCTAGCATGATTCTCCCACTTTCTCTTGTGGTCATTGCTCTTCTCTGGAGTTTCTTCCAATAGCTGGTCCATCAGCTTGTTCGCTATTTCCATAGTCTCATGCAGATCCTTAGCCTTGGAAGTAGTCACACTTCCCTTAATCACTTGAGGCAATCCTCCCACATACCTCTCAAGCAACCTGGTCTCAGTCTGAACCATTTCTGGGCACAACAACACTAGCTCTTGAAACCTCTGGTTATAAGCAGCCATGTTGTTATTCTGTACCTTCAGGTTCCAGAACTCAACTTCCAACTTCATCACCTCATTACGTGGGCAGTACTTCCTGAGTACCATTTCCTTGAAATTCTCCCACGACATGGCATAAGCAATCTCAATACCAGCTGACTTCTTGTAGTTGTTCCACCAGGTCAAAGCAGCATCCATGAGAGTGAAAGATGCGTACTTAACCCGATTCTCTTCACTACAGCCACTGATATAAAACACAGTCTCTAACTTCTCAATCCATCTCAACAATCCAATGGCTCCCTCCGTTCCTCTGAATCCTCCTTCCATCACCTTCTTGAATTCATTGTAGGAACAACCACGATTGTTGGTGGGTGGTCTTGAAGTTTCAGTGTTAGTTGTTGAGTTGTTTACTGCAGCGAGTGCGGCGGCTACTCGATCACTGACTAGCTGATCAAGTGTGGCATGGTTCACTACTGGCGGATTTGTCGCGGTCCTGGGTGGGACTGCATCCTTAGCAACTCTTCCACGTGTAGCCCTTGCCGGAATGGCATTTTCCGCAGTTCTGCCTCGCACAACTCTCGCTGGAGTCGATGGGTTAGCAGTTCTTCCTCGAGTAGATCTGGTTGACCTTCGCTGAGGTGCCATTTATCTGCATCACAAAAGATGGCGATAAATGAGATCTTGTGTATGGATAAGAATGTCACATGAATATATACAAATATCATAGACACGATGCAAGAATAAAGTCAACAAATAGAGGAAGCGAATCAATCGAATAGATAAACTAAGCTTGTTATATTCATAAATCGAATCTGAAGTTCACAAAATTACAAGCTAGTTTAGAATGTCGTCACTAACTGATGACTCATCAGTTTAGTGGGAAATAAAAGATCCTACAAAACTAAACTAAGAACGATCGCGCTCGGCACGCATCTGATCAAATGCTGTTGTCATCCCTCCAATGGCAGCCTCCAAATGAGTAACACGAAGTCTGAGCTCGGTGTTCTCTGCCATCACTGCTCCAATCATGTACCCAGCAGTCTCAATCCTCTGCCACTGAGCACGCTCAGAACCTCGAGCTCTACCAGGCATCCTATAAGTCTGGTGATGACCACTCCTCAAGTCCCTCACCTGAGCTCCCAACACTCTGAGCTCTCTACCATGCATCCTCTCAAAAGCCTCAAACCTAGCCTGGAGTCCAACTCTCTCTCTACGATCANTAAGTGTCCGCGAGTGATAATCCCAGTCACTTGGCGAAAGGTCGTCATGGTATACGTTCGCCTTGACCACATTACGGCCAACCGAACGGAGGAGTCAACCTCAATAGATCTATTTATAACATACGCGTTTCCCAGCAGGAATTGACGGTGTTGATAATGGGCAAATGGGATTCAAGCAAACTTAGGTTTCCGCATACTAGTGCATAAAAACAAGTTCAGTTTCGGTCCATGAAAACAGTTTTGCATGTTTTTCACCCTAAGGTTTATAAAACAGTACTTATAAGAAAATGGGGCTATAAACTCACTGTTAACATAAATAATGCATAAAAACGTTATTTATATTTTTCGATATCTCTACGTTTTGATGATCACAAAATGTAAAATCATTAAACGTAAGATTACTACGTAAACAAGTATTAAGCTAGTTTATATCATTATATCCAACTTAATCACTTAAGGTATGAATAAACAAGTGCTTAATACTTCTCATAATCAAAGGGGTATTTAATTAATTACTACAAAGTTTATTTAATTATATAAACATATTATATATTTTTGAAAAACACTTTTGGTAATAAAGAAAAATGTTTTAGTCATACTAAATATATGAATTCAAATTTTTAACCAAAATCAGTTAGTTTTTCACCAAATAAACTTTCCCCACTAAAGACAAGAAAATCTGGCCGTTACAGCTAGGCGGCCCCCTTAATTATGAAGCACTGATCATCTCTACGGATATCAACTCCGGAATAAGTGTTTAAGACCGATCACGTGAACCTGTTATGCGTCCCTGATGTACACATATCTCTCCCCATGATGGTTGCGATCTCATCAGAATCAGCATAACAATGTGTACATGAAGCATTAACAAGAAGCACTTTACCGTAAATCATATCGGCTCGTATGAAGATGTCAATAAGCAATATCATCTCACGCTCCAAATATTCTTCTCAAATTTTTTCGCACTGAAAACCGAAGTAATACGTACCACAAGTAGCAAGAGACCACTTCCCCCAAGAAGTTGGAATAATACACCAAAAGCAACGAGTTAAAACACTGAGTTTCTCTGCGGTTATGACATTTGTCTTCCCGGGATATCTTCAATTAAGTAGTATTAAGTTCATCACGTGTACTCAATATGCATTCAGATGTATGTCTCCTTCCCCCTTGCTGGTTTTGATACCTCAGAATCAGCAACACATTTTACGCACACATAGTTGAAATCTTATGAGAAGAACTAAATTGGCTTAACTGTATCTGGTGAGAATCAACTACAACAAAAACTCTCTCTGACTATCTTTACCTACCCTTATGTAGGCTATTTGAAGTGACCACTGATGAAGTAAACCCGATATACCAAACTTGAAACTGAAGTAGAATTCCCCAAATCCGTTACTTAAGCTTGCACTGTTGTTGATTAAAGAATGATGTAGAAGAAACCCTCTAAGTACCCTAGATACTCGACAAAGAGCCAAAATAAGTACAACACCTCTTGAGACTATCCACATCCGCATCTGCGTGTGACACTGAGCACTATAATGTAACTCCTTGAAGTGATAGCTATAACCTGTGAGTACTACAATGTAACTCCTTCCACCGGGTATAACTAGATAATCCAAGTCCCAATAATAAACTTTAAGAGTTCAAGCAAGTCATCAATCGATACATGAAGTTTCGATGATGAAATAAGTAGACGCCTTTGTAAAACACACTTCAATCTCAATTAAGGGATGCCAAATAAACTCCGCAATCACTTGATATTCCATGTCCAAATTCTTATCCGTTTTGACGTTTTAGCCGACATTTTCCATTACGTTCTTGTGGTTGATTTGCATAGTGCACATTGGGAGAAACAACAATCCGTGATGAAAGAGATTCTCGTCTATGTCAGTGACTTGCTTAGTTGCTTCTTTATCCTCAAAGATCTTTGTCATGATTACATTCCTTTGCTTATCCTTTTCTTGCTCATTATCGGGTTGATTAACCGGATCTGAAGAGGGAACAATAGTAATGGGTCCAACCTTACTTGGTTGAATAACCGGATTGGGTTGGGAACCACTAGTTCCTCCTTCTTTCCCGGGTTGATTAACCGGACTCGAAGGTGGTTGAGGGAAGTTACAATTATCTTAAGTTGCCTTGAACATGGCATCGAGTTCAGTATCTTTTGCTTAGCCAATTTCGAAGACAACATTTCATGAGCTTACGTATGTCAACCAACTTTTTCGTGTCAGCTTCATCTTCTTTTATTTTTCTTTTACAATTCAAACTCTCCAGAACCAGTTTTTGGGAAAGGAATACCTAGTAACGGATCATTATTCAAGTGTGCAACATCGATATTATGAGAGTCATCATCAACACCATGAGGAGTAACTGGAGATTGGGTTACTTGAGTGGTCTAAGTAATACTTCTAGATGGTGCATTTTGATCAATGGATATTGAAGAAGGTGAACCAGTTGAGTCAGCAGGAACCGGAGCAAGAGCTTCAGGAACTAGATGATCAACATTCGTTGAGGCTTGGAAGTATTCATCAAACATAAATCCCAGTCATCCTTAGTAAATGGAATATTAGGTGTCGGAAGAGAGTCGTATGACCATTCTTCAAATATCAATCAACATGTAGTATATTCACACTTCTCCCCTTCAAAAATTGCATACGAGGTTTGCCATTTTTGATTGAGTAGCAAGTGAATAAGAATAAAATCAATCATGTACTTTATTCACACTTCTCCCCCTCAAAAATTGCATACGAGGTTTACCATTTTTGATTGAGCATGTGAATACGAATACAATCAATCATGTAGTTTATTCACCCTTCTCCCCCTAAAAAATTGCAAACGAGGTTGCAATTTTTTACTGAACAAGTGAATGAGAATTTGATCAAAGATAAGTAGATCCATTTGATGACTGAATGAACATGGAGAGAGCATGAAGCATGTTGTTGAGAATGGTCAGGAATAAGAAGATTTCTCTTCCTCCGAAGATAAGGTGCACTGAATCGTACACCTTTCTTTTCTTTGATGAACGGGGCCTAAAGTGTTGTCAGCCGACGCCATAATGTTGAAGAGCGAGGCCTGAACTGATGTGAACAGACGTCATAGACATTGAAGAACGAGGCTTGAACTGAAGTATTCAAACGTCATAGTCATTGAAGAACGAGGCCTGAACTAATGTGAACAGACGTCATTGTTGTTGAAGAGCGAGGCTTGATCTAATGTGATCAAACGTCATAGTCGACATACATCAATATTGACTTTCCAGACCTCCTGAAGCAGAAGATATGCTTGCTTTAGGCCTCCAGACTTTGAGTCTTCTCATGTAGTGAATGATCAATTCTGCAACTGAGTAAGGACTACCTGCACTAACATTACAAACTTGATTGCATATATATGAGTTAGTGACATCAGTATCCAAACCCTTAGGGGTTTCACGGTCAACCATGGTTTCGCCATCAGTAAGCAGCTTTCCAGTAGGTATCCACTTAAGTCCAACATCCTTAAAAATTCTACCAGTCGGTATCCACTTATGGCAAGATATAGGATTGTTGAGCTTCTTATGCATAGAGGAAGACTTATCGTTATACCCAGTCTCCAAAAATTTAGCAGTTGGTATCCACCTAGGAGAAGATTTAGGTTTGTTTTGCTTCTTATGCATAGTAAATGACTTATTATAAATCCTATTCTTAGTAGGTTGAACCGTAGCAATGTTCTTCAATACACTAGGAGGCATCCTACAAGGGTGTGGGCCTAAGATACCATCCTTATGAAGTAGTGCCCTTTTCCTAGCCTTTTCTAGTTTATAGTTCTTGTACAAGTCATTTATCTCATAAGAGTTTTTAATCTTAATGCTCGGTTTTGACACTCTTTTCGAACTAATCCTAAAGGAACTGGGAGTAGGAGTAGCTACTTGTTGAGGTTTAACAGAACTAGAAGCAGTTATCAAATGTGAAGTGACTGGTTTTGTCAAAACTTGTTCCGCATCAACTTGGGAGGCAAACCGTGTCTTTGAAAGTTTTGGTCGTTCAGATCTAAAGTTGTCGGTTGTCTAACAACTGATTGGTTTCTATTCGATTGAGAAACTGGTTTCCCCAAGATTGATGGTTTTGCAAACTTAGTATTCACAATATGCCATGTTGCTTTTCTTAGCTCGTTCTTTAATGCATTAATTGAGAAACCCTTTTTCTGAAGTTGAGCTTTGAATTCATCATTTTTGGCAATCAAAGAGGTTGTTTGTTCTATCGTCTTAGTTCTCGTTTCTTTGATTGACTCAGTAAGATTTTTATAATGCTTTTTCAAAGACTCATTTTCCAAAAGTAATTCAGCGACTTTTCTTTCCAATTGAACATTGCAAGTTACAGTTGCTTCACAGTCAAGTTTATCCTTCACACTATTATACATCTCTTGCATCTTGGTAATTTGAGTTTTCAAGTTGTTGATCGTTAAGTTTTTGGCCTCTAGTTGAGCTTTCAAATCATTTATCATAAAGTATTCACAGAATTCAGGAAGTTCCGGATTTTTGCATGGTTGGTTAGTTTGAGAACTTTCTTCGTTTAGTTGCATTGCGATTTCAAGAGAAATACAATGCTTTTCAAGTGTTAAAAATCTTTTTGAATGATCATTATAAACTTCTTTTTCAACCATATCGCTTGACTTGAAAGACTCAGCTGTAAGCAAAGAACTTGAAACATCATCATATTCATTATCCTGATCACTTTCTCCCCCTTTATGACTCATATTTGTTGAATTAGAGATGGTGTTGCTATCAGTCTTTTCCAACAGATATGTGTCAAAAGTGGGTTTAACTTGATCAGTATGATGTTGTTCATTAGAAAGCACAATATGTTGATCAGTGACATGTACCTCAGCAGATGAAATTTGGTCATTTTCAAGTCTGCGATCTGTATCCACGTCAAGTGTGGAATACGTCCCAGAGCTGTCATTTATAACCTTCTTCTCAACCATAGTCTCATTACATTGTTGCTGCTGCCCCCTTTCCTTAATGAACTCCTTAACATTACCCATGAGTCGGAGTAGTGTGACTCTGAACAGGTCAACCTCGATTCCAGTAAAACTAGCAAAGTACTTTTTCGTCATTTGACTGTCAAAATCATACTCCTCAGTGAATTTCGAATCAAAGAACACTTGTAGTTGGTTGTTGATCACACAGAACGCAGCCATGGATCTATCTTCAGAAAGTTCTCCTTTGTCAAGTTGTTGTTGAAGTTTATCTAAGTACAGAATCATCTTGACGGTGAAGGTCTCAACATCTTGACCAAAGAGTGTTGCGAATGCACGTCTGTATCCTCCCAAGTATCTAGGTTGTTCAAAGAGAACCTTGAGATGTGAATGAAGTAACCGAAAACATTCAATGCATCTATCCTTTGCATTATCGGGTAATTTAAGTGGCTGATGAGACACATTCACTTAAGAATTTGAACACAACGATTCCATATTGGCATTATCAGAATCAAACACGTTTATTTGTTGTACAAGGTTGGAAGTCTTATGTTCATCGATCATGTCGTACAATTTGAGTATCTCAGGTATGACTGAACCCGAAGAATTTGACATGATATGAACGTGGACGGGATTTTACAATTCTATGATTTAAACCGAGAAATACATTCTTTCGCGGGATTTTACAAAATCAAGAAGAAACTGTGAAATGATAATAAATATGTGTTATGATAACTGTAGGATCGGTACAATGATTAGTGATTGTATGTTAAAAGGAATGATTGTTTGTTAGATTAGGTGAATTCTTGTTAAGTTAGATTTGTTTTGGTTGTGATTTGGTTTGGTTGTGATTTGGTTTGATTGTGTAGTAAGTCCTTTTGATCAACTAGCAGTGAAGAAGATAGTCAACTAGCAGTGAAGAAATGAGTCAACTAGCAGCCAAGAAATAGTCAACTAGCAGTGAAGAAAAGTAACAACTCGCAGTGACAATTTAATCAACCAGCAGTGAAGAAATGAACCAACCAGCAATGAAGAAATGAATCAACCAGCAGTGAAGAAATTAATCAACTCGCATTGAAGTTAGGTCAACTAGCAGTGATGAAAAGTATCAACTCGCATTGAACATTTATTCAACCAGCAGTGAAGAAAGATGTCAACTCGCAGTGAAAATGAGTCAAATCACATTGATCAAATCACATCAGCAAAAGGACAACTCACATTCAGACAAAAGTGTCACTATCAACTGACAGTGATAAAAATTTCACTGTCAACTCGCATTGATCAATCAACTCGCACCAGCTTAAGCAACTCGCACTCAGGTCAAATCACACTAAACTGTCAACTCGCAATAGATCAACTCGCATCCACAAAAATACAAACCGTCACTGTCACAATATCACAACTCATAGCAAGTAAATCCAAACCTGTCACAATCATGCGATTTGTCCTATAACTAATAAAAGAAAACTGCCAAATCACTTAGACCAACAAACATCAACTCGCATTCGAATGAAACCAACTCGCACCCAAGAATATAGTACGAAGATCAACCCGCATCCAAGAACATGTACCCAAAACCACTCGAATTGTTCAATATCAATACCAAATGAATGAACCAAGCTATGAATCAACAAACTTGAGCACATACAACACACCTAAACACGAAAGTACAACAAGATAACACTACAAGCTACAAATCAAACCTAAACTAGTGAAAAGTAATGAAAACCATTCGAACCATAATAAGAACACAAAGTAACACATTTTTAAAAATATCACTTTTGGTCTAAAATTACAATCACACACACACACACAAAAATAAATAAAAAAAAAATAAAAAATAAAAAAATCATTCGTACAAAACCTTTCTTTTGCAAAAGAATATGTCGCAAATCAGATTTTCATTCAAGTTGCTTGCTGACACATCTTTGATTTCTTTTCAATATACAAATGAAAGTAATCTTGGATGCACATGAGATGATAATAAATTAACCAATAGAATCCCTTTTATGATAAACTTTTTTTTTTCTCGTACAAGTAGCAGTATGCTAGCAAAAGTACGGACCCATGAAACTTGCGAACAATAAATACGGAGCCTCTTTTTTAGTTCTTTATAGTATAGAATGATTATTAAAGCTCAAGAAAAAAATATGTGTGGACTGTGGACCGTGTGAATAAAACACAAACAGAAATAATATTCAATCTTGTGAAAGAAAAAAGTTTAATAAAACACAAACAGAAATAATATTCAATCTTGTGAAAGAAAAAAGTTTAATAACTACGAACCACAAAAAATTCAAGACAAGGTTTTTATAATTTTATTATTATTTTTTTTTTTCAAAAAACCAGGAACATACAATCAATCTAACCTAACCATGGCTCTTGTTACCATTTGTAAGTTATCAAATAATCATAACACACACCCAAATCAAAGTATAGCTCGAATCAAAGAAGAAAAGAAAAGAGGTTAGAGAGAAGTGGGAGACTTTCTAGTGAGAGAAATGAAAGAAATTAGATTGATGAGAATGAAAGTTCCAACCCTCTCCACATGTGGAGAGGGGTATTTATAGTTACATTTAAACGCCCTCCTACGGGCTGTGAATCGANTTCCTTGCTGACACATCTTTAATTTCTTTTCAATATACAAATGAAAGTAATCTTGGATGCACATGAGATGATAATAAATTAACCAATAGAATTCCTTTTATGATAAACTTTTTTTTTTCTCGTACAAGTAGCAGTATGCTAGCAAAAGTACGGACCCATGAAACTTGCGAACAATAAATACGGAGCCTCTTTTTTAGTTCTTTATAGTATAGAATGATTATTAAAGCTCAAGAAAAAAAGATGTGTGGACTGTGGACCGTGTGAATAAAACACAAACAGAAATAATATTCAATCTTGTGAAAGAAAAAAGTTTAATAACTACGAACCACAAAAAATTCAAGACAAGGTTTTTATAATTTTATTATTATTATTTTTTTCAAAAAACCAGGAACATACAATCAATCTAACCTAACCATGGCTCTTGTTACCATTTGTAAGTTATCAAATAATCATAACACACACCCAAATCAAAGTATAGCTCGAATCAAAGAAGAAAAGAAGAGAGGTTAGAGAGAAGTGGGAGACTTTCTAGTGAGAGAAATGAAAGAGATTAGATTGATGAGAATGAAAGTTCCAACCCTCTCCACATGTGGAGAGGGGTATTTATAGTTACATTTAAACGCCCTCCTACGGGCTGTGAATCGGGTATACAGTGGGTAAAGACCCGTCCGTCATCCACGGTGTTACTTAAACTAATCTACAACAAATAATAATAATTAAGTCTACGAGCTATCTTAATGCTAATAGATCATCGGGGTGACCGACTCTTTCATAGGAATATTCGTATTCCTAACAGCATGACTTTGAGTCTAGCTACAAGGCTTGTTAATAAACAAAAGCGCTTCTTGGGAGGCAACCCAAGCTTTTTATTTGTTTGTTTGTTTATTTGCTTTTATTTGATTCCGTATGCATGTTTCATTCTTTTTGTTCATAATTCATGTATCAAATATAAAATTGTGAAAATGCTTTATTTTGTTTTTAACCTCGTCTTAATTACATATAAAGGTATTTTACAAAAGATAACTGTAAGGGAAATCCATATTTGTTCTTGAGAACGAATTGAACATGAACATTTTTGTTTCTACTGCTCTTGAAATTTTTTGGAAAAGTTTGTACTGCTAGTTCAAAGTTAGTACTGATAGTGTAAAGTTTGTACTGCTGATCTAGTCGTTACAACTGTTGTGTCAGTAACAGATTTTTAATTATAGCCGTTCGGTAAAACCGTTTTGTTACCATACTTATAGGGTTGAATTAACGAGAATTATCTCTTTATATATTTACAATATTCGTTTACCAAAGATAAACTTCTTTCTAAAAGATAATTCTTACTTGCGCATAATTCTCAAACCCTACCAGTACAAACTTAGAAACTCAATTGGCTATCACCAATCTTCAATTCACATACATCCATTTATTATTATACTTCTTAATCATATTTTCAAATGGCTGTACTAAGATTTGCTGACCAACACAACGAAGTTGAACTTTTGGAGAAAACAGAGGAGAAGAATGGACCAAAGTTCTGGCGAATCATTGATTATCTCAACAATTCCTACATAAGGTATGCCTTAACTGTAAGTCCTACTCTATATTCCTCTCAACACAATCAGTTTTGGCTTACTGCTAAAGCCATCACACTTGAGGAAGATGATGAGGATATACCAATCCCTGCACTTAGTGCAACTGTGGATGGCCAATTATTCTATGTTACTGAGAAGTCCTTGAGAAGACATCTTCGATTGGATGACTCTGGTAGTATCATAGATGGTATTTCAAAACTGGGGTATGATACATCAAATGGTAGACTAACTTTTAATAAAGGATGTTTCTCACCCCAAATGGAGATTTATGATTCATACACTTCTTCACTGTTTAAGTCCAAAAAGATCAACATGGGAGCAATTTTCAGCAGCAATATTGCTATTGCTCTTGTATGTATTTCTAAACATCAAAAATATAACTTTTCTAAAATGATTTTTGATAACATAGTGAAGAATGCAGACTCTCCAACTAAATTTTTAATGTACCCAAGGTTTGTGCAACTAGTTTTAAATGCAAAACAAAGTATTTTACTTCCTCACAAAATGATTTTTTTGCAACCAAAAGTTTTTCAAAACATGACTATGAAAACACAAGGGTGGACAGGGGAAGAAAAACCCTTTATCCAATGATATGCTTGCTTTTCTAACATAGGTACAGGGTGCTGGGTCAGTAAGCCCAACTGATTCTCAAGACACACCCATTGTTGTTCCAACAACAACACATATCCCCACAGTTACCCAAACATATAGAAGGAGAAACAGAAATGCAACTCCTTCTATGGCAACATTCACTGTGCCTGAACCTCATGGTTTTGGTACAAGTGGTGGAGTATTCTCTAGTTCAACTAGGGAAGAAACTGAGCCATTGCTCAACGAAGCACCTCTCACAGCAGGTTACACTGCTGGAAGTGCTGAGGACAGTACTAACTATGTGAAATTGATGGAAATTTGTACAAAGTTAACTAAGCAGGTGGCCACTTTGGAAGCTGATTTGGCAAATACAAAGAAGCAGCATAAGAAGGTTCTCACTGCTATAGTTTCCAAAGTCAAGAAGCTCAGAGAAGAAGTGAAGCTGCTAATGGCCAAGAGAAAGACACAGATTGTTGACTCTTCATCACCCTCAGAAGACAATGACTCAGATGATGATGATTTTGGTGATTCTCTCAAACAGGGGAGGAAAACTGACTCACAGACTGAGGGGAGGAGATTGGATTTCAATGAAGAAGGCAATGATTATCAAGACATGGATTTAGATGATAAAGATACTGAAGAGCTTTAACAACAAGACACACATGAGATTCTACAAGAAGAAGATACTGAGATTGTGGATTTGGATGCTGTCAAAGACAATTTGGATACTGCTACAAGCCTACCGGTTCCTTCTCATGAAGCAGTTCTAACTCAAGAAGGTACTGTTAGTACATTTCAAGAAGGTACTGCCAGTGCACCAGAAGAAGGTACTGCAGATGAAGATGAAGATGAATATGAGAAGAAGAGAAAGGAGAAAGGTAAAGCCCCAATGACTGCAGAAGAGGCTTCTCAATAAAGGAAGGTTAAAGCTAGGGTTGCTGCTCAAATAGCTCATGATGAAGAAGTAGCAAGAAAAGCTCAAGAAGATGAAGTTGCAAGGAAAATAGCAGAAGATGATGTTGCAAGCTTTATGGAGGCACAAAGACTTCAGAATGTTCAGATGGCTAATGATCCTTGATAATGTACCCTCCGATCAGGTCGAAGGACCCCCCTTCAAGCCTGGTCGCAACCTATATATCGAAGGCTCTGGCTAGCCTCCTAAAATCTTCAATGGCGTAAAACTAATCATTTATTATCTAGTTACCAATTGGGAATTCGCCAATCGAAGGACTGAGCCCTTCGGGGTATCCTCCGATGATATTAGGACGGAACAATGTTAAGACCAAGTCTTACCTATGTCTCCTCTTTCTCCTTAGCTTTCCTGCTAAAATAGGGAGAGTGGGACATTAAGCCATAGCGGTTACCACAAATCATGGGACGTGATTGGCTCTGAACAGTCAACTAAAACTGACCGAGGATTTGGTCAACTCAAGTCAAGCAATCCAGGGCACAATGCTAACCAAGAGGAGTATAGAATATCCCCAGGTCGTTTAATCCCAACGAGGTGTGTAAAGGTATAGAAACGGATCTGTGATCGGGTGATTTTGAACAGGAAAAGGGTTTTGAGTGAGTAAACTAAGAAATATGAGACAAAATAACTTAAACAAGCTATATAAACAAGCACGTAAAAGGAAATGACCTAAAAACGTTTAAAACCTAAAAACGCGTACGTTTAGTTTGAATTAACGTAAACGTACAAAATAAAACGTGGGTTTTAAGAAATAAAAGGTTTACGGATATGAAAATTATATTTTTACAATCCTAATGATATAAGAAAATTATTGGAAAAATAAAAATATTTATTAGACTTACTAATTAATTATTATTAATTAAAAACTATTTTAAACTATTTAATAATTACCTAAAAATTAAGAAAATGTAAAATAAGCCTAAATAAGTGAAATTAAAACTTAGAAAAATCTAAAATATTATAAAACAAATTTTAAAATTGAAAATATAATTATTACACCATTTATGTATTTATTATTAATTAATTACTATTTATTAATCACTAAAACTATTATTGATTTATTATAAATACTAAACAACCTAATAAAAATCTGAAACTTTTTATATAATTATTAGATAAATACAGGAACCTACAAAAATTATAAAAACTATGTGTCCTTACTGAAAATAAGCTAATAAGCAATTAAGCTTCTAAATAGAAGTTATTACTTAGCTTTAAAATGATGTTTTTGTGTTTTTTCTTTTTATAGAACTATTAAACTACTAAAATAAAACAACTTTAACAAAAACAAAAATTTTAGAAATGAAAAATAAGCAAAATAAGAGCTTAAGGGACTAACAGTTGAGCTTTTTGGCTCAATTGAAGATCAAAAGCTCAAATAAGCTCTTAAACTGGAAACCAAGGAAAAATAAAGTGCAACTATGCTAAGTGAACTGGAAATGAATGGAAAGCACAAGGAAAGAGCAATGATTAAGCTAGATTAAGCAAATAAGCAAAACCAATTCACACAGTCACCCAAACAGTCTTGTAGTCAAATTAATGGGCAAAATAAGCTTATGAAATATGCTGATAAGCTCAAAATGAAGACTGAGATATAAAGCTGGGTTGAAGGGCTTTTCAAAAAGCTAAGGCTCAAGGGGTGGGACCCACTGATGAGCTTTTGACAAATTTGTGAAATGGCCTAAGTACACTGAAGACTCAGCATACTCAGTGAAATGGACAAAACAAGAAGCTACTAGCAGCCTAGGTAAATAAGCTTGAAAAAGAAAAATGAGCACTGGAACTTAAAGATGGCTTGATAAGCTTCTCAAAAAGCCAAGGTACTCAAGCTAAAGCTCAGTGATGAGCTTATAAGAGCTTATGGAAAATGGCTCACTTACACTGACTACTCAGTATAGATGGTTCATTATTGAGAGTTGCTAAGACAATTTAAGCAGTGCAAATAAGCTCAAGAATGAAAAATAAAAGCATAAATCACAAGTTGGCCAGAAGGGCTTCACAAAGAACTAATATGCACAAGCTAAAGCTAATTGATGAACAAGTTGCAAGCTTATGAAAATGAGCTCAAGTCTGTGCACAGGGCATGTTTTTGAAAAACAGGCTCAAAGATAAGCCAAAATAAGCAGTTTAATCAAGGCAACAAAAATAAATAAAAATATTCTAATAGAGATTAGCAACAAAATATTAATATCCTAAAAGCACACAAGCTAAATCCTAATATTAAATCCTATGGAAAATCTACAAGTTTATTTAAAAAATTTTACAACTGAAAATTTGACTTTTAAAATTACTTACTAAGTTTGACCAAGATGAACTTTAATCTAAATTTACTGAATAATTATGTTGTATTAAGCTATTAGAACATGAAATTAAGCTAGATTATCAACGTTTACACTAATATGTGGAATATGGATCTGAAAATCCTAACAGTTAACTACTAATATGAATCTAATGGTGATTTTGACTTTTGTCACAATAACACTGAGTTTTTATTCTTTTGATATCCTATTGGGACCTAATGTAGTATATTTAAGCCAAAATCAACAACTGAAACATAGGCAACAGTGGTGAAATCCACTAACCCAAACACTCCGTTAATAGACTGAATTCTTGATTTTCAAAGGAATAGACTGAGTTAAGCTAATACACTGATTCATAAGGGCATGAAATGATGATGTAAGACAATTGAATATCATAAATCTCAATCTAAACTACAAACACAATGAATCCATATTATGCTAAAAAGAAGCAGTTAAATGCAAACATGAACAACAAGCAAAACTAATGAACAAGCAGTTGATTTTAAGCTATAATATCACTATACTATTCCAAAGAAGCACAAAACACTATAGATAAGCAGAAATTAAGCACAACTACAGTAGAATGCAAAATTCTAGAAAGAAGCTTACAAACTGCTTTCCAGCTAAGAACCAAGAATTAAGAACCAAATACCACACCTATTGGTTTCCCATGAAACCTCAAACCCACTGCTATCCTTAATACACAGTGCTCCTTGCCTTCTTCATTCTTCTTTTTGTATTTTTTTTTATTTTTAACCTATTTAATTCTATTTTTTTTTTGTATTTTTTTGTTTTAGATCCTAACTGATTTTTAAGGTTACTAATAGCTTTTAGAAGCTATCTGAGGAGCTTATATGAGCTTAATGGTCCATAAACAACACTAGTAACAACATTCAAACCAAATTGAGAATTTGAAGTAAAAATGGCAAACACTGAATTTCCAAAGAACACTTGAATTTAAGCTTAAATAAAGTTTATATAACACTGAAAA
The DNA here is from genome assembly GCA_014162995.1 of Artemisia annua. NCBI lineage: Eukaryota > Viridiplantae > Streptophyta > Magnoliopsida > Asterales > Asteraceae > Artemisia > Artemisia annua. The sequence goes on along the minus strand of LBNU01020307.1, from coordinate 103,831 downwards.
CACTGAGTACAAGCTTTTAGAACTAAAAATTACACTGGAATTGAAAGATTTATGAAATTCGACACTAGAACTTAACTAAAGACTACACACCCTTCTTCCTTGCTTCTCTTTCTTCTTATAGTGAACCATTAGGGTTTGTGGAGTCCACTGAGCATTTCCCACTTCCATTCACAGCCCTTGGATGAGTCAAATTAATCCCAGCCTTTGAAGTTGCTTTTGGCGCCAAAAAAAGTCTTCAACTGCTACTGCTATAACTTGGAGGAAATTGTGACCAATAAATGCAATTTGGATTATGTGGAGGTCAAGGGAACATAGAATGGTGGAGGTGAGGTTGGGTTGAAGTAGCAGGTACCAAGTGGGGGGGAAGAGTTGGTATTTTTATTTACGAAAGAAAGAAGGAGTAATAAAACGGGCAAAGGGTGTTGGGAATTTTATTATAAAAGGTGAAATGGGCTAAGGGTGGTGTTGGGCCAAGGAGCTATAAGGGTGGTGGGCTGGTAGGTTTATGTTTGTTTTGGGTTTGATTTGGTTTAAGTAAACATAAGGATCCGTTTGGTTTATGATATATCAAGGACCAAACATGTAAATTCCCCAAAGTTGAGGGGCTGAAAATGAAACTTCTCCAAAGATATCACAAGGACCAAACATGCCAAACTTAATAAACCCAAGGACCATTTTTGAAATTTTTCCATTTTAAATACCCAATGACCATTTTTGACATTTTCCAAAAGTTCAGGGACCTTTTCTACCATTCAACCAAAAATTCATTCAAGGACCAATTTTGACAACTTAAAATACTTCAGGGACCTTGAATGATAAAACTCCTCAATTTTGAACTTCAGGGACTAGTTTTGCAAATCTTTGAAAGTTGGGGGACTGAAATTGCCAATTATGCAAACTTTGTTCGTTTTTCATCTATTTTTAAACATTTTTCATTTGAGACATATAAAACACGATCCTTGGATATTTTCTGCATTTTGATGCGTTTTTGAGTGTTTTCAAATGTTTTTGCAGTTCAGATTGACCAAAAATGATGAGTGTTTGAGCACTCATCAGGACGCCCCCATGATCTCCTAAAAATGTGCAAACACTCTCCAAGGTTATTTCTTCACCTATAAATAGCTTGGACGGGCTAGAATACTGGTATGCAATCTTTCCTAATCCACTTTACTACATTTCACTAAACTTCTCATACCAAATACTTATTCACACGCCGGAGGTGGTTCGCAAGGTCCAACCCCTGCACAATCACTTAACGTAGTGCCTTCGTATTTCTTATTTCAGGTTAAATTCGAGCTTGGCGCAACCACAACACCCCTTATATCCTTCGATCATCATCGTAGTCCTGATCGTGCAATTTATTGTACAATCGGTGGCGCCATCTGTGGGACCCGCTACAATTAGTCTCGTTATTCCCAAGTAAATAACCAGTCAAATATACCCGCTACTTTTCCGGCATGAATCAATAGAGAGAAGTTACACCCCCACCGGGTTTCTCGACCTTAACACTAATACCACCAACTGACCCTAACAACCTTCCCCCAATCACGGCATCCACGTTCACGACACGATCTCACCCAGAAATAACACCTAATCATCATGCTTTAACATCAGCTAATCCGGAACCTATTATTAGCCCAGCCTTTATTGAAGCCAATTTTGAAGAATTGGAATCACTATTAAGGGCTCGTAGGAGACAGGCTCGGAACACGGAGATGCGAAGAGAGTTGGAATACTCTAGTGATGATTATGATAAAGAAATAGAGATGGAACCAAGGCCTCAGGTGCAAAGGACCACGCAATCAGCCTTAAGGATAGGATCTCCTTCTGGTAGAAGGATGGGTAGAAGGTCTGTTGGTTTTGAAGGGGTTCCTGAGAGGGCTCCTACCAGAAGAGAGTGGATGATGGCAAAAGGTTCCAATGGAAGGAGCCAACGAATGGAAAATGCGGAGGTAAACCTTCCTCCGTTGCTAGCTGCTCATTTGGGAAGAACTGAAGCAGGAGTTTCGGTGCAGCCTTCCCACGCATCTGGCGTAGAAGGCAATCCACCTCCATTTAACATGTGAGGAAATCTTCCTCCCAATGGTATGTATCCACAATTCCCAACTTAGACTTACCCTCAGAATCTTTACCCTCCGATGAATGGACAACCTAGCAACCATAGTCTTCTCCAAAGTTATGGAAACTTACCCTTCAATCACCCCTTGGCGTACCCTCCATACACCATGGATAATGGTTATCCTTTCAACATAGATACACCTTATCCTCCATACCTTAACCAAGCTCCTTTGGGAGCACCCCCTAACCATAATTCATACCCTGCTATCCCCACAGGTGCGGCACCCTACAATTGCCTGTACTCGGAGCCTACGGGTTCCTCCACACTCTTCGTGAGATGGATCGAAGACTATCCTTTACCCGATGGTCTGAAGATGCCCTCATACATAGGCACTTATGATGGAAAGGGGGATCCGGATAATTTCTTACACTTGTTCAAAGAGGAAATCAGGATGCAGAAGTGGGTCATGCCTGTGGCTTGCCACATGTTCACATACACTTTAAAGGATTCCGCTCGTATTTGATGGAATGGACAGAAGCCAGGCAGCATTGTGAACCTCGATGATCTAAAGGCTTAATTTCGTTCGCACTTCAGCCAACAGATGAAGTTCACAAGGACTCACCTAACAGTGGATAACATTAAACAGAAGGAGAATGAAAGCACAAGAGCCTTTGTCACAAGGTACACGGACGAAACCCTGCAGATCCTGGGCTTGCATGAAGATCATCGTATCTCAGGCTTCGTACATGGTCTCTAAAATCAAACTTTGGTGGAATTCTTGTCCACCGACCTTCCAGCAACGTACAAGGTTCTGATGGAGAAAACATACACTTGGATAGAAGCCAAAGAGGTGTACACCAATGGGGCTCCGATTGAAAGCAGGGAGCACAATAGCAAGTTCCCAAAGCATCCTTCGTGGGAAGGATCGAAGAACAAAAACAAGAGACACAACAGGTTCACTCCCTACCACAAAAGTCCTAATCATGGCCTATTATGAAGCCTATCAAAGTAACCAAAAGAAATATTGGCAACGGAGAGGGCTGCTAAAGCTTTTGAGCCACCCCCTCGCATTATGAGCAAAGGCAAAAACAGAGATACGACCAAGTATTGCTACTTCCATGAAGACTGCGGTCACGAAATAAACAGCTGCATAGAACTAAAAAGGTAGATTAAGGAAGCAGTAAAATCTGGGCAACTGGCACACCTTGTGAAGGGCATAAAGAAGGGTAAAGAAAAGGTCTCTGAAATGCAACTAGGAAAGGATACCGCCCCCTAGAAGCTCCCATCCTTATGGTTCGCTGGGGTGAACCTAACCTGAAAAGGAAAGCTACTGAAAGGGAGATACACGTGGTAGGGGAGGTAACATTTCCTTCCGAGATAGGTAAATACCCTTCGAATGATCCGATGGTCATTAAAGTCGTAATCTCTAACCTGGAAGTAAACAAAGTCTACATGGACTGTGGAAGCTCCTACGAGATAATCTATGAGCATTGCTTTATGAAAATCAAACCTTCAATCAGGTCAAAGCGGGTAGAACCTAAGATTCCTCTGGTAGGATTCTCGGGGGAACACTCGTGGCCTCTAGGAGAAGTGCCTTTGTAGGTAACACTCGGTGAGGGAAAACTTACAAGAACCGAAACCCTTAACTTTGTCATCGTAAAATCGAAATCCCCCTACAATTTGATAATCGGGAGGACAGCTATGCAAAATATGGGTATTGTGATCTCCACCGTGTACGCAACAGTTAAGTTCCAAACAGCGTATGGCATTGGAACTATATTCTCCAGTTATAACGAAGGTAGGGCGCACGGGGCCAAAAAGATGGCTATAGAAAGTCCCCGAGAGCTCACAAAGGACACCTTAAACCACATAGAATCAGAAGAGCAGGTGGTGATAAACGAATTCCATCCAGAACAAAAGGTGACAATTAGGAAGCAACTTCCTACCACCTTCAAAAGAAAATTGGAGGAGCTACTTAGGGCCTACAAAGATTTATTCGTATGGGCATACTCAGACATGACAGGGGTTCCGAGAACACTTGTCATCAATGATAAGCCCTTCAACACAGAGCACAAGCTTAATGAGTCCAAACACATTGAACCAACCAAGCAGAAGCGTCGAAGTGTAACACCCGAAAGGAAAGTAATTATTTACAAGGAAGTAGGCGAGCTTGTAAGGGCAGGTATACTCAGGGAAGTAAAGAACCCATCATGGGTTGCTAACCCAATCGCAATCCAACGAAGAGACGGAGGGTGGCATATATGCTTAGACTTCATGGGTATTAACAAGGCCTGTCCCAAAAACGGTTACCTTCCGGCAGAGACAGATAGGATACCAAAGTTGCCTTTGGGGTTTCGTTTGAAATGTTTCCTCAGTGCTTTCAAAGGATATCATCAGATACAGATGGCAGAAGAAGACGAAGAAAAGACAGCCTTTCACGTGGGGAAGAGCACTTACTGTTATAGAAAGATGCCTTTCGGTTTAAAGAACGCAGAGGCTACATACCAACGATTGATAAGAAAGGTTTTTGACAAACTGATAGGAAGGAATCTGGAAGCTTATGCTGGCAACATGATAACAAAAAGTAGGACGGAGGAAAATCTATTCTCCGATATCGAAGAAACGCTCATCCAGTTAAGAAAAATCAACATGAAGCTAAACCCAAGAATGTTCTCCTTTGGTATCGAAAAAGAAGAGCTAAAGGAACATCAGCTCGCAAAACGAAGGATCCTGGCTAATCTCTCGAGAGTAAAAGCTAGTTCAAATATACAAGCCCAGAAGTCGTTAGGAAGGATACATGGTATGGAAGCTAGGCTAGAAGCGCTTAGCGAATTTTTATCAAAGGGTGTCGACAAGTGATGCGTTGCGATCTGTCGTTGCGGTTTAGCAGTGTTAATGCCTATTCAAGTTTTACATTTATATTTAGCCGACTTATCAATAACACACACACACTTAACGAGCAGTGTACCAGGTCAGTTTGTATATAATGGTAAGAAGAGTGTCGATCACTAAGAGTGGAACGTATTATCTAGTTATCCTAATCAGTATTTTAATATCTAAGTTAGCTTTACAGTCTAATCTAACGAAAGGGGTTCAGCCTGAGAGACTGGCACAATTTGGTTATTTTAATTAAATAGTAAATACTGATGAGAACAAATCAGTGAATAGCATACACGTACACAGATAGATAATAGAGACAATAAGAAGACCTGTCCTGATAATTAAGCAGCTTGTCACTTGTTTTATTGCTTGTTTTAAATGAAGTGTGTATAATTAAGCCCGTACTCGTTGGTTTCCTTATATCGGCGAGTAAACCCTTAATGATTACATATGAATTTCCTACTTATCCAAAGACATCGGATTAAATAGGCGAGGAAGGGGTATGGCAGCCCAAGCAGTGCTCAGCTAGACACAGAGGTAATCAATGCACTAATATAAGTTCACCAAAGACATTAAACATATAAACTTTAATTGATGGGAAAGCAATTTTAAGGCGGGCATCTGATTTTGCGTACTCACAAACTACCGGCCATCAATCCTGATGAATTAAAGCTTACTATTAAAATAAAACAAAACTACTTAATGAATTGAATACATGCAGGACCTTCTTACAGCTCTAAGATCTTCGTTTGGGGTGTGTCTTGTGTTGCTTGTTCGTCTGAATTCGCCTCCTTAAGGTTATGGTGCACACAAAATTCGTCTAGGTATTGGAGTATTTATAGTTTCTGTCTGAGGGTTCGATGCGGGGCATGTAATGAGCAGATGTGGCGCATTGACTTAACTTCGCATGGGGTCCAAGCTTATTATATTCTGGAATATTCGTACACCGCCATTAGATGCGGCGTAACTTGAATCTTTATGCGGCGCATGTCCTTCAGTTGTCTTGGATTGTTTTTGGTTAAGTCTTGATAGTGATACGCCATATGTCAATTGTGTGATGCGGCGTATCTGGAGTAGAACGAGCTTGATCTTCTTCTTTCACCAAAGTTTCATATACGGCGCATGGTAGAATTCCATGCGGCGCATTCTTCAAATTCAGGTAATGGTCTTCGAATTCATCTAAGTATGATATTGAGGCGTATCTGTTGAGTTAGATACGGCGCATCTTCTGGGTTTCAGTAGACTTTTGACATCTTGCTCATTTTGCTCCGTAATTAGTCCAAAATCGCTAAGTTTCACCTTTTACCTGTTTTTACCTGAGAATCACTAAAGTAAACATTAAAGCACCGATTCTCATACATAATAGAGTAAAACAAGTTAAATAAATAGGGTTAATGATGATAATAAAATGTACTTATTTGAGTTCATCAAATATCCCCCCACTTGAACTTTACTTGTCCCCAAGTAAACCTTAGATAATTTTATGAAAATGTATCCTAAAAGGTATTAGGATTTGTTTTTAATAGTTAAGCACGTATTCGTTTTATCATAATCACACAACCAACCACTTAACGAAGTAGAAACAAAATAATTTTTCAATATAAAACAATTCTAAATCGTTTAGTTGCTAGTTGTGACGAATATTCTATCATAAGCTTGACAAGTATACGCATCTCCCCAACTAAAGCCAAGGAGTAACAAGCCTAAAGCGGTAAAATGGGTTAGTTGGTTAAGGGTTGATCATCCTTTTTAATCTCTATCGATCTCATATTCCAGAAAAGGCGACAAAATCACGAATACAGGATCGAATCCACGACCACGATACTCGGAATTGCTCAATTCCTTAACTCGAATAGGCTAAAGATAGGACCTAGTAATCTTCACCAATAATATTATATCAAAAAGGTCGACAAAATCATAATACATAGCCAAATCCACGACTACGATACTTAAGATTGCTCAAATCCCTAATCTCAATAAATCAAAGGTTCGGATGACGAATGATATAGGGTATGGATAATATTTGGGATATAAATTGGTGTAAAATAAAAATGAACAAAACAAATAGATTAAAATCCTAAGTGTGGTTAATTACTTTCCCAAACATCCCATGAATATGACTCATATCATTGAATAACTCACGCTTTTAACTCATGTAACTCACGCTTTAGGTAGACAAGAATTATACTCAATAAAATCTTAAACAAAGAATAACCTTAGTTGGCGTTCCCGTAACAGCCAACTCCCATTCAATCATAAATATAATATACAACAACAAATAGTGGTGATATCTCCCACTTTACAAAACTTTACATAAGTTGGTTAAAACAAACTTCCAACTTTTTCTTCTTTCTTTTTCTATTTTTTCGATTTCTTTTTTGACTATGTAAAATTTCACAACTTTTTCTATCACGATTTTTCCGGATAATTTTTCCATACTTTTCATAACTTACAGAAATAACTGTAATAGTGAAAGTAGTAAACACATTAAAATAAAATAAAAATATACAATATGTACTTTCACTCCAATTGCATTGTGTAATTTCCTGACCTAACCAAAGATAATGAATTACGCACGCGAACACAGGTAATGTAAGAAAACACACTTTACCTAAAGTAACTAACCACGGATTTCAATCTACAGGGTAGGCTAAGATATAAGGGTGTAACGAAACATTTTAACAAATGTGTAAGAAACGAAAGGAATGGCTCTGAGAGTTTTTCTAGGGGAATCTTACTCTAAAAATGAGAGTAACAAAAGGGTTTATACGGGGGTTAACTAACCAGTGTAGTTAGTTAATATCACATAACATATAAAGGCTTTTTGGGTGTAATCATAGAATTTTACCGGTATGTGCTTATTCACATACCTTTTATTCACCATTTCCACACTTATAAACCAAAAACTAACGTTAAACATCAAAGATATCGTATTTTTGAGTTTGTGACTGTGCAGGAAAGGATATTGCAAAAACGACATCAAAATCAACCAAAAAGGCCTAAACGAGCACGAGATTTGGAAAAGAGTTTGAAAGTGAAGCCAAAGATGAGATTTACTCAAGAAAAGCCCGTGACGACTAAATCATTCCTTAAAAGCTCAAGAAGTTAAAAGAAACGCTTAATCGAAGTTGAAAGATTTTTATGAGAAGAAACTTTCCAAATTCGAGCAAGTTATAGTTTTTACATCTTTGAAGACTTTGGGAATGCACGTTAACATGCTACCTCAAGTTACAAGACTTATATTTAGTTTTTAGAACATTTAGTAATGATGTAATAGAGTTTATGTGTAACTTTTGTGAGATATAAAAGTCCAGGGGCTTAAATGTACACGAGAGTAAAGTGGAAGCTTCCTAGGGCCTTTATATACCCCCCCTTAGCTTCATTAGGAGAGGAGTCTAGATTTTGTTTAGAGTAAGTTTTTATTAATGCATTTTTATTTTCATGTCTTAATTCCTAGCTTATTTTCGCGCACCTTAATTTCTTGCTTCAACTTCTTCACGTTTTAATCTTGTTTTGGTAGAGTTATTCATTGTTTGCGTTAATCTAAATCATTTACAAAAGCTTTTATAAAATTTCCGCCACCTTTGCATGGTTTTTGGGATCGAATGATATAAAAATCATGGGATAGGGCTTATTTTGGGGCGTTAGCTTTTAAACTAGCTTATTTTGTTACTTAAATTAGTTTTCTACATAGTTTTTATAAGTTTTAATTAGTTTAGGTTATTAGTTTCACGTAAAAATTTCTCCAGCACTTCATTTTATGTTTTTGCGAGTATAGAATTTAGGGTTTTGCGAGTATCTTTTTTTTGTGTGTCTTGCGAGTATCATCTTTATATTTTGCAAGTAAGGTTTTAATCAAACTGCTATTTTGCGAGTATCATTTTCAAAATTGCGAGTAAGAGTTCATATTTTGCGAGTATCGTTTTTGAAAATTGCGAGTATCACTTTTGAAAATAGCGAGTATGCTACCCTAAGCTAGCGAGTATCACTTGGCTAGCAGTTTTGCGAGTTTGGGACTCAAATTCTTGCGAGTTTGAAACTAGATCTTGCGAGTATGGGCTGCTAATTTCTGCGAGTATGAAATGATGTATGTCTTTTGCGAGTATGGTTTTAATCTTTGCGAGTATGGAATGTTTTTCATGTCTTGTGAGTATGGTTTTGTGAATTCAGCAAGTACCAAATTAGATTTCACTAAGTCTTATTTCTCATTTACCTAGCAAGTATAATCTTAACTTTTGCAAGTACAAATCTTCTAGTGTAGCGTGTTTGAAGTTTGTTTACTGTCGAGCCGTATTATTGATTTACAAGTATCATTTGTCTTAATGTCGAGCTAGGCAATTTCATACCTCATCGTTTCATCGAGTGAGGGTTTTGTTTAGTTTACTCCTAAACGAAACTCTTGCAAAATTTTCGTAAAATCTTTTTAGTATTGTTAAACATAATTTACTTTCTTAATTTAAAATCCTAGTACGTTAAATTTTTAAACATCTAATTATTTAACCTTCACTTGTGTTTAATTAAATCTTAAAAGCCAAAAATATTTTACCCTCTTCGTTATCTTTTCTTTTCTTCTAATCTTAGCAACTAGTTAACTCTCAAGTTTACTTATTTTTAGTTTACCGTTTCTTTATTTCTTTTTCTTCTTTTATTTCTAAAACTCCAAAAATATTTTCTTTGTCACTTTCTTTTATCGTTTGCAATTTCCATCTCATTTTCTTTCAGTTTCGTCAAGTTTAATGTTCGTTTTTCTTGTTAATCACGTTTATCTTAAACATGTTTTCTTTTGCATTATTGCTCTTAAGTTTTAGACGTTTTCTAGTAGTGTAAACAAAACCAAACCAAATCTTTCAAACCTATTCATCTCACATATCTCACGACTAAAGTGGCAAGATCAAATTCAACCCTCGTTGGGACATCGACTCGTGGTTCATAAGCTTCACCGCTTGAATTTATGACTATAATTTTGGCGCCGCTGCCGGGGAGCGGTTGAAAAGATTAAGTCGTTTGATCGTTCGAGACTTGTGATTTGAAGAACCTTCTTTTAGAAGTTAACGTTTTCTCAAAAACATAAAAAAAAAATATATATAAAACCTAAAAAAAAACAAAAAGATTTTCCTTTTTTCTTTTATAAAACATAAAATCAAAAAGATTTTCATTTCAACTTTTTTTCACTTTGTTGTATTTTGATTTGTATGATCACTCGTTCTAAGTCTAACTTGAACGAGTCTTCTTCTTCTTCTTCAGTGCCAACTAGCCGCAATCGTCGTAGACGGAAACAAAAGAACGTACCCGAGTTACGTGATCTTCAGAATCCCATCACCGAGATGGTCGACCAACGATCGATGCAAGAGTTGCTCCAATGTCCTACCGAAGGATATAGAGATGCTATTGTTTTACCACAAATCCTTTCCGATAATTTTGAGCTTAAATCCGATTTGATTCAACTTGTCACTTCTAATCAATTTCACGGTTTTGAAAGGGATGATCCTCATGCACACATCCGTTGGTTCAATAAGTTTAACTTCGACCATGAAATTTAAGGATGTCCCTCACGATGCTATTAAGTTGATGTTATTCCCATTTTCACTCTAGGGGGCAGCCCGGATTTGGCTCGAAAAAGAACCCCCTCGTTCCATCACTACATGGGAAGAACTCGTCTCAAAATTCGTTAATCATTTCTTTCCTCCATCTAAAACGACTAATCTTAAGAATGATATAACCAATTTTCGTCAACGTTTTGATGAGAGCTTTGGTGAGGCATGGGAACGCTTCAAGGACCTTCTTCGCAAATGTCCTCACCATGGTTTCTCCGAATTGCACCAAATCGACACATTCTATAACGCTTTGACTCAAAACGATCAAGATTCTTTGAACTCAGCCGCCTGTGGCAATATCTTGAATCGTACGCCAAGGGATATTCTTACTATCATCGAGAACAAATCCAAGGTTCCTACTTCTCGTAACAAACCGAATGTTTCGAAAGCAACGTTTTTTGCTCCTTCTTCTTCGTCATCGGCCCAACCATCGGAGTTGGCCGAACTTACCGATGCTGTACGTTGCATGATGAAAGAGTTTAAGAACCAGAACCAGAAACCTGGTTCATTGTGTTTTAGTGTGTAAAACAACAAGTACACAAAAATATCAACAAAGTGGAGTCAAAGTTATCGTGAGTGACAACAAGACGTGGAGAAATACAAGTAAACCTTTTAGGAAAAAGATTACCTCGTAAACTCGTGCAATGTGATATTTGTGAGACCGGGAAGTGATTTCCCGAGTCGTACCCCAACGAGGTGTGAATGGAAAGTTTCGTGAAAGATCGAGATTAAAGACTTGTATGTTTGGTTGGAAAGATTGTTTGGTTTTGTAATACGTTAAATTAACGAAAATGGAAAATTAATGAACGAGGATGAAAATAAATAACCTAAAGGGAACAAAAGGTAATTGGCAAACTAAGGAAATCTTAAAATACTACGGGAATCAAAAATAGGTATCGGGAATCCTAAAACACAAATTAAACAAGTAACGTGACGTTTATTCTAAATAAACGTCAACGTACAAATAAAAACGCGAAATTATAGCTACGCAAATCCTACGGGCCTAAAAATAATTTTCTAACGCACTAAAAGACAAAAGAAAATTTTAGAAAAAAGAAAATTAAAAATTTAATAAAAATTCTATTTATTATTAATTAATAACTAATTAAACAAAATTAATTCAAAATAAATACTAAAACTATCTAAATAAATCTGAGATAATTTTTAAAAATCTATTATACAAAAAGAAGCTAAGAAAAATAAAAAAACTAGAAAAAGCAGTTCTAAATAAGCAAGTAATAAGCAAATGCTAAGCTGATAAGTTATAATGAGAAACTAACACTACAATTAAATTAAACTACAAGGAATAAAACAAGAAAAACAGGCTAGCACAGTTGGTTATGGGAGGGCTTGTTGGTGTTCTGTGAAGGGGTGATCAGGGTTCGAATCTGGTACAACCCTTTTGCAAAAATATTTTTTTCTTTTTCAAATTTTATTTTTGCAACATGTTTTAATGACAATTATAAGCAACTTTCACAAAACCATTTTTGCTGAAAAGTTTTTAATAAGCTTGAGCAAGCTTCAAAATTCAACAGTAAGTTTTTTTTTTTGAGACCAAAATGAACTTTTTGAAACATAGCAGCTTGTGCAAAGGATTTTATTGAGCAAAAACAAGAGTGAGCACAACTATTACAATCAAAAGCAACACTCAACAAGGTAACAATAACAACAAATAAGCAAGATCAAACAAATAACACAATCAACAAGCTCAGTGAGTTCTGCTGGTGCACACCAGCAGAATGGGTCAAATGGGGCAACAAAAAGGGGCAAAAATGAGCACTTAAATAAGCAAACAAGGAAAAACTATGAGCACTTCTAACAAGACAGCCTAAACGGGTATTCAAAGCAACAAGAATAAAGGAAAATGCTCCACAATTGACCAATCTATGATCAATTAAAAATGGGTCAGAAGCAAAGTAGGCTGGGTGCAGGGCATTCAAAAGCTCAACTGGTCCATTTTGGAGTCAAATTCAAGTGACTAAATGGGTTCCAAAATGCAAATTTCTTTTTGATCTTGAAAGAAAAGCTACCAGAGATTACAAAACAACAATTTTTATTGATTTCTAAGCAAAGATGAAGCCTACAAGTTATTGAGAAAACTATTCCATTTTTTAGATTTGAAAATTTTGTCTATTAAAGTTATTGATACCATTTGACTTTATTGACATTCAAAGGGCCAAATCTCATTGACAATGTTATATTAGACTGAATTGAACTTAATTTAACCAAGATTAACCAATTTAAAGCTAAATTGAAGATTATGGTCACCCAAATTTCAAACAGTTATGCATCAATTGATTTGGAAGGAGATTTTGACTTATTTGGTTAGAAACTACCAAATAAGAGTTGAAATGAACTATATAAGTACTGAGACTGAGATCCAAGCTATTTTCTACCAACAATAACCACAATATCCTAGTGCAACAGGTTAATCCAAACACTCCTTTAAGAGGACTTATTTGTGATTTACAAAGCAACTAACACATTTAACACCTGAAACTGAGACCTAAGCTAAAGTACTCACTAATTATCACTAACAAAGCAAATTTAAACAATAACTATGAACATAAACTTAATATAACAGGTTATAAAAGGAAAACATGAAAAAAAAATCCTTACAAGTTTCTTCCACAGCTTGCACAATGGATGAACAAGGACCAAAAATCAGTAACCTAACACTCCCCATGGAGTACTAAACCAGTCCAAAACCATGCTTCTTCCTGCCTCAAATCTGGAAACTGCCAATTTTTTTATTTTCTGAGGATTTTCTTGTATTTTCTTTTCTTTTTCTTTTCTGTTTATTTCTGTTTAAAACATCAAATAACTTCTAAAGTGCTTGTAAAAGCTTCTGATAGCAAATTGAACACAAATAAAGTAAATGCAAGAACTTTGCAAGAAATAAGTAAACTGAGTGAAACTTTGAAATTAAAAAACTGAATAATACTGAAATTGATTTAAAGAAAATTCATTACAACCGAGAACTAAGCTTAAAACAGGAAATTACAAAGGAAATTGGATGCCATTGAAGGCTTACATTGATGCCTATTTATACTAAAACTAATTAGGGTTTCTCTCCCTTGTTGTGCTTCTTTTCTAAGAGAAAACATTCCAGGATGCAACTTGTGCTTCTTGTAGACAAATCCCAACCCTTAATTTTATCTGAGGTGATCTCATCCATCCAATTCAGTCTTGGCGCCCAAATGGTTGTGGATTGGTGACTTGGCAGTGGCAACATGTGATGGGGTTTCTTGGAGGAGGTGAGGAGGTATGCTTTTGAGGGGAGGATGGAGTGTAGCAGGAAAAAGGCATGGGGGTTGTTTATGTTTGGCGGGTAAAAGGGGGAAGAAGAAGGAGTTGACTGTGGTTTTGACCGGGGTGTAGAGTTATAA
>LBNU01020307.1:71602-87279 GCA_014162995.1 Artemisia annua | reverse complement strand
AATGATGAGCACTTTCATTCAAATGAATCAACCGTCATCGTCGAGTTCTCTTCCAAGTAATACGATTCATAACCCACGTGGTGACTTGAAAGCAATTACTACTCGAAGTGGTGTTTCGTACGAAGGACCCACGGTTCCGACTACCTCGTCTTCTTTACCTCCTAAGGTGGTCGACCGTGAGACCGAGGCGACAAAGGATACGGAACTTCCTACTAATAACGGAAGAACCGAAAACATCCAACCTCCGGTTGTCCAACCGTCAAAAGAGAATGTTTCAAAAGGAAAGGAAAAAGTTGTTTTTGAACAAGATAATACTGTCAACTCTAAACTTCCTTATCCGTCTCGTCTAAACGATCAAAAGCTCCGCGACAAAACAAACCACCAAATGGAAAAATTCTTTCAAATTTTTCAAGATCTTCGCTTTGATATAAGTCTCGCAGATGCTATTCTTTTGATGCCAAAATTTGCTTCTATGATCAAAAATTTGCTAAATAATAAAGAGAAATTGTTTGAAATGGCTAAAACTCCTTTAAACGAGAATTGCTCGGCGGTTCTCCTTAAGAAGCTTCCCGAAAAGCTTGGAGATCCTGGCAAGTTTCCTATTCCATGTAATTTTCCGGGGATGGTTCAGTGCTTCGCCTTGGCCGATCTTGGTGCTAGCATTAACCTCATACCATTATCTGTTTGGAAGAAATTATCTCTTCCCGAATTGACCCCGACTTGCATGACCCTCGAGCTTGCCAATCGTTCTACTTCCCGTCCAGTGGGAATCGCCGAGGATGTCATCGTTAATGTTGGAAAGTTTCAATTCCCCGCCGATTTTGTGATTGTCGATTTTGATGCCGATCCACGGGTTCCTCTCATTCTCAGAAGAGGTTTCCTAAGGACCGGTCGTGCTTTGATTGATGTTTACGATGAAGAAATTACCTTGCGAAATGGTAACGAAGCCGTTACGTTTAACTTGGACCAAACGTCGAGATACTCCTCCACCAATGATTACATGTCCGTAAACCGAATTGATGTTATTGATGATGTTTCGGAGGAGTATTCTCAAGAGCTTCTTGGTTTTTCTCATAATGTTTCAAGTGGCAATCCCACTCTTGATTCTTCCTCTACAAATAATTCTTCCTCTTCTTTTCCCGATGATAATTCTCCTTCTTCTCAACCTATTGTTGCCGACTCTTCCCCTTCTCTTACTCCGTTTGAGGGAAGTGATTTCATCTTGGAAGAGATCGATGCTTATCTTTCAAATGATTCAATTTCACCGGAAGTTGATGATACCATCTTTGATCCGGAGGGGGATATTCGTTTGCTTGAACAATTATTGAATGATGATCCGTCACTTTCTCCCCCTCCGAAGGATATTCATGTTGAAGAAATCGATGAAGTTAAAGAAGTTGAGCCATCTAAAGAAAATCCTCCAGAGCCCGAGCTCAAGGATTTACCTCCTCATCTCGAATACGCTTTCTTAGAAGGGACCGACAAATTTCCCGTTATTATTTCTAAAGACCTTAAAGATGAGGAGAGGACCCGTCTCTTAGATGTGCTTAGAAAGCATAAGAGTGCCATCGCTTGGCAAATTTCCGACATAAAGGGCATAGACCCTCGTTTTTGCACCCATAAGATTTTACTTGAAAATGATTCTAAGCCGTCAGTCCAACAACAACGACGGGTTAACCCAAAGATCCACAAAGTGATCAAAAATGAAGTTATCAAATTACTCGACGCTGGGTTGATTTACCCCATTTCCGATAGCTCATGGGTTAGCCCAGTCCATTGTGTTCCTAAAAAAGGCGGTGTGACTGTCGTTACTAATGATGATAATGAGCTTATTCCCACACGTCTCATCACGGGATGGAGAGTGTGTATTGATTATCGAAAGCTTAACGAAGCTACTCGAAAGGACCATTTTCCACTTCCATTTATGGACCAAATGCTTGAACGACTTGCAGGAAATGAGTTCTATTGTTTTCTTGATGGTTTTTCTGGTTATTTTCAAATTCCCATTAATCCTCCCGATCAAGAGAAAACCACTTTTACTTGCCCTTATGGGACGTTTTCCTATCGACGTATGCCCTTTGGCTTATGCAATGCTCCAGGCACGTTCCAGAGGTGTATGACCGCTATTTTTCAAAACATGATCGGGAAGACAATGGAGGTTTTTATGGATGATTTTTCTGTTTATGGTGACTCATTTTCGTCTTGTCTCTCCCATTTAGAACAAATGCTCCAAAGGTGTGAAGACACTCACNCGATAGCTCATGGGTTAGCCCTGTCCATTGTGTTCCTAAAAAAGGCGGTGTGACTGTCGTTACTAATGATGATAATGAGCTTATTCCCACACGTCTCATCACGGGATGGAGAGTGTGTATTGATTATTGAAAGCTTAACGAAGCGACTCGTAAGGACCATTTCCCACTTCCTTTCATGGATCAAATGATCGAACGTCTTGCGGGGAACGAGTTCTATTGTTTTCTTGATGGTTTTTCTGGCTATTTTCAAATTCCCATTGATCCTCCCGATCAAGAGAAAACCACTTTTACTTGCCCTTATGGGACGTTTGCCTATCGACGTATGCCCTTTGGCTTATGCAATGCTCCAGGCACGTTCCAAAGGTGTATGACCGCTATTTTTCAAAACATGATCGGGAAGACAATTGAGGTTTTTACGGATGATTTTTCTGTTTATGGTGACTCATTTTCGTCTTGTCTCTCCCATTTAGAACAAATACTCCAAAGGTTTGAAGACACTAACCTAGTTCTGAATTGGGAGAAGTGTCACTTTATGGTTAAAGAGGGTATAGTCCTCGGCCATAAAATCTCAAAAGCCGTGATTGAGGTGGACAGAGCCAAAGTCGATGTTATCACAAAATTACCTCATCCCACAACCGTTAAGGGAATCCGAAGTTTCCTCGGTCATGCTGGCTTCTATAGACGATTTATACAAGACTTTTCTAAGATAGCCCGACCTTTGACCCACCTTCTTGAAAAAGACGCCCCGTTCTTCTTCTCAAATGAATGTGTTGAAGCATTTAATATCCTTAAGAAGAAGTTAACGGAGGCTCCGATCTTAGTTGCCCCCGATTGGGACTTGCCTTTTGAGCTTATGTGTGATGCTAGCGATTATGCTATCGGGGCGGTCTTGGGGCAACGAAAGACCAAGTATTTTCAGCCGATACACTATGCAAGTAAGACTATGACCAATGCTCAATATCATTATACGACTAACGAAAAAGAAATGTTAGCCGTCATTTATGCCTTTGAAAAGTTTAGACCTTACCTTCTTTTGAAAAAATGCATAGTGTATACGGATCATTCGGCCCTACAATACCTAATGGCAAAGCAAGACGCTAAGCCAAGATTGATGCGGTGGGTTCTCCTTCTTCAAGAATTCAATGTCGAAATTCGTGACAAGAAAGAAGTAGAAAACCTAGCCGCTGACCATTTGTCCCGACTTAAAAATCCTCACCAAGGTGTGCTCGAGAACAAGGATATCAATGACACATTTCCTCTCGAGGCCCTTGGGAGCGTGTCACTTTGTGATTCCAGTACCCCATGGTTTGCCGATTTTGCAAACTATCATGCGGGGAATTTTATCAGAAAAGGAATGTCAACCCAGGACAAAAAGAAATTTTTCAAAGATGTCAAACACTATTTTTGGGAAGACCCTTATTTGTTTCATGTTTGTGCCGACCAAATCATTTGGAGATGTGTCCATGGAAAAGAGGCCGAAGCTATCTTGATGGCATGCCACAATGGCCCCACAGGGGGACATCATGGTGCCAATCTGACTGCTATAAAAGTTTTTGGCTCCGGTTTTTTCTGGCCTTCGATCTACCGCGATGCACAGGACCTGGTGAAGTCTTGTGACGCGTGCCAACGACAAGGAAAAATTTCGCAGCGGGATGAGATGCCTCAAAACGCCATCCAAGTCTGTGAAATCTTTGACGTGTGGGGGATCGATTTCATGGGACCATTTCCATCTTCAAAAGGAAACAAATACATCCTCGTGGCGGTCGATTATTTGTCTAAATGGGTCGAAGCCAAAGCTCTCCCAACTAACGACGCCCGAGTAGTTGTAAAATTTTTGAAAAGCTTGTTTTCCCGATTTGGTACGCCTCGAGCTATCATCAGTGATCGTGGTACTCATTTCTGTAATGACCAATTTTCAAAAGTTATGCCCAAATATGGTGTTACCCATCGACTCAGTACCGCGTATCACCCACAGACAAGTGGCCAGGTCGAGGTGTCCAATCGGGGTTTAAAAAGAATTTTGGAAAGGACAGTGGGCGAGAATCGTTCTACTTGGTCGGACAAGTTAGATGATGCGCTCTGGGCCTTCCGCACAACTTATAAAACACCAATCGGTTGTACCCCTTACAAGCTTGTGTTTGGAAAGGCATGTCATCTTCCGATCGAGCTAGAGCATCGAGCCTACTGGGCCCTAAAACATGTGAATTTTGATTTGAAAACCGCGGGTGATCACCGTAAAATCCAACTGAATGAATTGAATGAACTCCGTGATCAATCTTATGAAAATTCTTTGATTTATAAGGAGAAACCAAAGCGGATTCATGATTCAAAAATCAAAAATCGTGTTTTCAGTGTCGGTGATCAAGTTTTGCTTTTTAACTCAAGGTTGAAAATCTTTTCTGGAAAACTTAAGTCCTGTTGGTCTGGACCGTTTACCGTTGCCCAGGTTTTTCCATATGGCACTATTGAACTTTCTCAACAAAATGGGCCAAATTTCAAGGTAAACGGTCATCGTTTAAAGCATTACTTTGGAGGGGACATACCATCTTCGGTTGTCCCGGATCTCCAGACTTTCCCCAAGGACAACTAATGCGGGGATCGAGTCAAGCTAAGTGACTCGGTGACCAAAAACAAAGCGCTTCGTGGGAGGCACCCCATGCTTATCCGTTTATGTTTTCTAGTTTCTAATAAGTAACGAGAGGAGGGCGACCTCTTCCAATCTTGTGTTTGCCTGGTTGTTTGTGTTTGTGCAGGATTTCCCCAATTCATGACGACTCTCGTGCTCGTGGTTCGTCTCATCTCCACTCGAGTCCCATGTATTGATGCTTGCTTGGAAATCAATATATCCAAAATCTTATCGACTAACGGTATCTTTGGCATACTTAATAAACGGCCTTAGATTTATTGTTAGGATTACCCTTACCTTTTTAAACATTGAGGACAATGTTTATGTTTAGTCGAGGGGGGGGGGGTGAATCTTCGATTTGATTGACCTAGCACTTTCACCATTGCTGTTTACTTACGCAACCCCGTTTTTCCTCAAAAACCACAAAAAATTGAAAATTTTTTAAAAATTTCAAAGAAAAAATGAGAAAAAATTAAAAATTATGCAAAAATAGAATAAAAGTTTTGACACCGTGTTTGACTTTCCTACTAGGTAAGAGTGAGATTTTAAATAATCTTTACCAAAATAATCATTAAAAATGATTATGGCTAAGCATTCGCGGATCTCATTATTTGAGATTTTAAATTTGCGGAGAACGTGAAATGATAGAGTTTCTTTAGAAGTTAGATGCTAAGCGTGGTGTAGTTGGCTCTCTTTAGAGCTCATCGAAGGTACTTGTGGCCTTTTGTTCCCATCAGCTTGTTTCACCCATATCTTGTGTATAATAATTAAAGATGTCTCGGTTTTGACGAAATTTAGTTCTTTATCTTCTTAAGAGAATCTTTGCTTGAAAAATTGGGTACACATCAAGGATACACGCTAGTTGAGTTGTATTGTATTGCGTAGTACGCATGTGGTTTCGGAGCTACCCTAAAGCCCGGTATTCAGTAGAGCTAAGGTGCTTTGAGACTTCGGATTGAGATCAGGCTTTGGATCCTACATTCTAACCTAAGCAGTTGGCGGTAGGTATTGGATTGAAACCGTGAAGGTTCGGAGTTAAAAAGTTACTAAGGCAAGAAAAAGCATGAAAAAAAAAATCAATCAATAAGGATTTATGTTGAGAATTATGGATTATGAGCTCAAGTGTTTAGACTAAAGTTGGTAGCGCGTGAGGTGCATGTAACGATCCTAGATCGGAAGCATGAGGTGCACGTGAATTGTACTCGCCAACTTATGTCTATTTTGATTTATTCCATAGTCTTTGTATGTATCCAATATCCTTGATGTGGACCACATTTCTCGAGCAAACCTTCTTAAGAGAAGATCGATAACTACTTACCGTTGGGATTCTTGGTATCTTTATCGGACTAAAAACTATGAAACGAGATGCTTATGAAGAAATTCATTTCTCTCACAAAAATAAAATAATGAGATACAAAAATAGGAAAATGGGAGCAATAGGTACACGAGTAACTTCCATGGGTAGCGTTAGCATGTAACTTGTGATTAAACAATGATTAAGTTTTTACGCTTAGTTTGGGAGCTTGCGAAAAATCAGGGACGATGAATTTTATCCAATCGGTCACGACTCTGTGAGTAGTGTTCTTGCTCTAGGACCCTTAATCGTTATTGAAAGATAATGAAAGTCAAGCACACCGTCATAAGCTAAAGTAGTGTAATATAAGTAGTTCATAGAATAAAATGGAAAACCGAGGCGTTTTAGGGGATAAATGATTTCGTATCACTTTTGAACGTTTTTCTACTTTTCAAAGCTAGTAAAGAGAGGTGTGAAATTATTTATCTCTAAGGCGTGACATGATTACATTGCGTGAGGACACGCAATACCTTAGTCTAGGGGATTTGGTATGTGCTTATTCACATACCTTTTATTCACCATTTTCAGACTCTTATAAACCAAAAACTAACGTTAAATGCCAAAGATATCGTATTTTTGAGTTTGTGACTGTGCAGGAAAGGATTTTGCAAAAACGACATCAAAATCAACCAAAAAGGCCTAAACGAGCACGAGATTTGGAAAAGAGTTTGAAAGTGAAGCCAAAGATGAGATTTACTCAAGAAAAGCCCGTGACGACTAAATCATTCCTTAAAAGCTCAAGAAGTTAAAAGAAACGCTTAATCGAAGTTGAAAGATTTTTATGAGAAGAAACTTTCCAAATTCGAGCAAGTTATAGTTTTTACATCTTTGAAGACTTTGGGAATGCACGTCAACACGCTACCTCAAGTTACAAGACTTATATTTAGTTTTTAGAACATTTAGTAATGATGTAATAGAGTTTATGTGTAACTTTTGTGAGATATAAAAGTCCAGGGGCTTAAATGTACACGAGAGTAAAGTGGAAGCTTCCTAGGGCCTTTATATACCCCCCCTTAGCTTCATTAGGAGAGGAGTCTAGATTTTGTTTAGAGTAAGTTTTTATTAATGCATTTTTATTTTCATGTCTTAATTCCTAGCTTATTTTCGCGCACCTTAATTTCTTGCTTCAACTTCTTCACGTTTTAATCTTGTTTTGGTAGAGTTATTCATTGTTTGCGTTAATCTAAATCATTTACAAAAGCTTTTATAAAATTTCCGCCACCTTTGCATGGTTTTTGGGATCGAATGATATAAAAATCATGGGATAGGGCTTATTTTGGGGCGTTAGCTTTTAAACTAGCTTATTTTGTTACTTAAATTAGTTTTCTACATAGTTTTTATAAGTTTTAATTAGTTTAGGTTATTAGTTTCACGTAAAAATTTCTCCAGCACTTCATTTTATGTTTTTGCGAGTATAGAATTTAGGGTTTTGCGAGTATCGTTTTTTTGTGTGTCTTGCGAGTATCATCTTTATATTTTGCAAGTAAGGTTTTAATCAAACTGCTATTTTGCGAGTATCATTTTCAAAATTGCGAGTAAGAGTTCATATTTTGCGAGTATCGTTTTTGAAAATTGCGAGTATCACTTTTGAAAATAGCGAGTATGCTACCCTAAGCTAGCGAGTATCACTTGGCTAGCAGTTTTGCGAGTTTGGGACTCAAATTCTTGCGAGTTTGAAACTAGATCTTGCGAGTATGGGCTGCTAATCTTTGCGAGTATGAAATGATGTATGTCTTTTGCGAGTATGGTTTTAATCTTTGCGAGTATGGAATGTTTTTCATGTCTTGTGAGTATGGTTTTGTGAATTCAGCAAGTACCAAATTAGATTTCACTAAATCTTATTTCTCATTTACCTAGCAAGTATAATCTTAACTTTTGCAAGTACAAATCTTCTAGTGTAGCGTGTTTGAAGTTTGTTTAGTGTCGAGCCGTCTTATTGATTTACTAGTATCATTTGTCTTAACGCCGAGCTAGGCAATTTCATACCTCATCGTTTCATCGAGTGAGGGTTTTGTTTAGTTTACTCCTAAACGAAACTCTTGCAAAATTTTCGTAAAATCTTTTTAGTATTGTTAAACATAATTTACTTTCTTAATTTAAAATCTTAGTACGTTAAATTTTTAAACATCTAATTAGTTAACCTTCACTTGTGTTTAATTAAATCTTAAAAGCCAAAAATATTTTACCCTCTTCGTTATCTTTTCTTTTCTTCTAATCTTAGCAACTAGTTAACTCTCAAGTTTACTTATTTTTAGTTTACCGTTTCTTTATTTCTTTTTCTTCTTTTATTTCTAAAACTCCAAAAATATTTTCTTTGTCACTTTCTTTTATCGTTTGCAATTTCCATCACATTTTCTTTCAGTTTCGTCAAGTTTAATGTTCGTTTTTCTTGTTAATCACGTTTATCTTAAACATGTTTTCTTTTGCATTATTGCTCTTAAGTTTTAGACGTTTTCTAGTAGTGTAAACAAAACCAAACCAAATCTTTCAAACCTATTCATCTCACATATCTCACGACTAAAGTGGCAAGATCAAATTCAACCCTCGTTGGGACATCGACTCGTGGTTCATAAGCTTCACCGCTTGAATTTACGACTATCATTTACCAAGTTAGACAAGTCACTCCAATTATATCGATAATACTCATTATGGTGGTCTCGAATAGTATACAAGCCAAGTTCTAAAGTTTACAAGTCACCAGCACACTAAAGCTTTTGATTATAGGAAAAAAGTAATGTTATGTGTGCGGCCATGTAATTTAGACTTAACAAAAACATGCTAAAAATTTTTTAATTTTTATATTTTAAGTACATTTTAAGCATATTTTGAAAAAGTTTGGACAAGTAAGTATTCTAATTCTCCATCCCCCCACTTAAGTTAAACAACGTCCTCGTTGTTTATTTTAAAGGTTTAAAAACTGGAATATAAAAGAATTAGAACAGAAAAACTTCCCTGATATTTGCTCGGAATGATCCTCCATTATGCGTTTACGAGCAAAGATCAACTTCCTTGTAGATTTAGAACGTTTAAGCTTCATGAATAATGTTTCCACAAAAAGTTCAGGAATCCATAGTACCGCCTAGACTTTAACACACCTGAGTTAAGAAGGTTCAAACTTGCATAATACATTAGTAGTTAGTGAAAATAAAAACTAAAAATTAAAATTGTAAATCATCAGATCAGTCGATACGCCGCATCCTATGGAAGAAGATGCGCCGTATCGAGCCTGGAATTAATACGAATCAGAATAAAAGATGCGTCTTATCCTTAAACAGGGATGCGCCGCATTAAATAAACTGACAGAATGTTTTAAAGTTGTAAAATAAAAATGCAGAAAAATAAAATAAGATATGACCAGTGCAGATGATACGCCGCATTCCATGGTGGAGATGCGCCGCATCTTCTGCAGGTCTGACAGACTCGACACAAAACAAAAAATTGATAAAAAGTTCCGAGTTGTCTCCCGGTCAGCACTTGTCTTTATTCCGGAGTCTTCAAGTTAGACTCACGTTCAGCTCCTTAATAGCGATCTTTAAAGTAGTTGGAAGCGTCGCGCTCCCTCATTATTAGCCCAGTTGTGTCGACCACATCTTGCCCGTCCTTGATCTCCAATCCATGTATACAATGAATGCAATCTATCTATAATACAACAAGTTAGGGGTTAGTGTCTAAAAACCTAATAAAAAGAAAAACTAATTACAGTACTAATAAATTTAACAGATAATAACAATTCTCTCCCCGGCAGCGGCGCCAAAAACTTGATGCGCGTGATGTGTCGTTGCGGTTTAGCAGTGTTAATGCCTATTCAAGTTTTACATTTATATTTAGCCGACTTATCAATAACTCACACACTTAACGAGCAGTGTACCCGGTCAGTTTGTATATAATGGTAAGCAGAGTGTCGATCACTAAGAGTGGAACGTATTATCTAGTTATCATAATCAGTATTTTAATATCTAAGTTAGCTTTACAGTCTAATCTAACGAAAGGGGTTCAGCCTGAGAGACTGGCACAGTTTGGTTATTTTAATTAAATAGTAAATACTGATGAGAACAAATCAGCGAATAACATACATGTACGCAGATAGATAATAGAGACAATAAGAAGACCTGTCCTGATAATTAAGCAGCTTGTCACTTGTTTTATTGCTAGTTTTAAATGAAGTGTATATAATTAAGCCCGTACTCGTTGGTTTCCTTATATCGACGAGTAAAACCTTAATGATTACATNTCGTTGGTTTCCTTATATCGGCGAGTAAACCCTTAATGATTACATATGAATATCCTACTTATCCAAAGACATCAGATTAAATAGGCGAGGAAGGGGTATGGCAGCCCAAGCAGTGCTCAGCTAGATAAAGAGGTAATCAATGCACTAATGTAAATTCACCAAAGACATCAAACATATAAACTTTAATTGATGGGAAAGCAATTTTAAGGCGGGCATTTGATTTTGCGTACTCACAAACTACCGGCCATCAATCCTAATGAATTAAATCTTACTATTAAAATAAAACAAAACTACTTAATGAATTGAATACATGCAGGACCTTCTTACAGCTCTAAGATCTTCGTTTGGGGTGTGTCTTGTGTTGCTTGTTCGTCTGAATTCGCCTAGGTCTTGGGGTATTTATAGTTTCTGTCTGAGGGTTCGATGCGGCGCATGTAATGAGCAGATGCGGCGCATTGACTTAACTTCGCGTGGGGTCCAAGCTTATTATATTCTGGAATATTTGTACACCGCCATTAGATGCGGCGTAACTTGAATCTTTATGTGGCGCATGTCCTTCAGTTGTCTTGGATTGTTTCTGGTGAAGTCTTGATAGTGATACGCCGTATGTCAATTGTGTGATGCGGCGTATCTGGAGTAGAACGAGCTTGATCTTCTTCTTTGACCAGAGTTTCATATGCGGCGCATGGTAGAATTCCATGCGGCGCATTCTTCAAAGTCAGGCAATGGTCTTCGAATTCATCTAAGTATGATATTGCGGCGTATCTGTTGAGTTAGATACGGCGCATCTTCTGGGTTTCAGTAGACTTTTGACATCTTACTCATTTTGCTCCGTAATTAGTCCAGAATCGCCAAGTTTCACCTTTTACCTGTTTTTACCTGAGAATCACTAAAGTAAACATTAAAGCACCGATTCTCATACATAATAAAGTAAAAAAAGTAAATTAAATATGAAAAATGATGATAATAAAATGCACTTATTTGAGTTCATCAGTAACACACCTAGTAAAACCTTAGGAAAGAAACCACTTAAACCCACTCCCACTTTAGAACCCTCTAATTCATTAGAACCAAACACATCACCGTTAGAAGTTTAGGACATGTTAGGAAAAACTAGAAGAACCTTAGGGGGAAAAACAAAAACTTGGAGGAATCTAGTAAATTTTAAAATTCCATTAGGATACTATCTTTACAGGTATCATATACTCCTTCGTTTAAACTTATCCTTCCAATTTAAATCCTACCCTTCCATTTCCCCACATCCTTTCACTTCAAATTTCATTCTCCCGCCTTTTTATTCTACCGTTTAATCCTACTCTTCCGTTTAAACCCACACCTCCGTTATTCCTTCACTCTGATAACGCTAAAAATTAACATGTTTTTAGTCGCGTTATTGTTTGTTTTACGCATGGAAATTGGTCATATTTGTATATATTTGTTACTTAATCGTGGAAAAGTGTTTATGCATGCAAATATAGCCAAAGACAGGTAAAAGTGATTAAAAGATGAAGAAATGAAGTGATCATGCACATTTGGAGAGTTTCGAGAAGATCAAGAAAGAAAGAAACGACGCATGGACAAAAGGATTTGATAAAGACAAGTTTTCTACACATATTTATCAAGGAAATATCAAGTTCTTATGAATAAAGTCATGCCACGAAGAAAGACAATGCATGCAACGTAAAACGACAAAGAAAAGACAAAAGAATAGTTTCCAGACAGTGTCCAACCGATCGGATGCAACCCGCATCCGATTCGGTTGGAGTGTTCTCAAGAAGTGCCATCCGATCGGATGGAGAGAAACCGATCGGATGGAGGTGACTGCTGTTACAAGTCTTGCATTTATGGACGAATTTACTCCCCATAATCATTTGTGGCTGATCATTTCTGCTTAATAACTCAAGAGGGACGTTTTTACTTGAAGGATAAGTGTTATTATGCTATATAATGACTACTTAGGGTCTAGATTACATGTACCATCAAATATCTAACTAAGTGTTACACCAAATATTGTTAGTTTATCTTATATTGTCTGAAAGTTTACTAAGTGTTGTGAAAACATCCAGAAAGTGTTGAGTTCGAGTCTCAAGTTTTGGTTCGAGTTTGTAGTTGTTTACTTACGTTAGTGAACAATTGGAGGAGCGTGGTTGCTATAGTTCCACAAGTTTATTCATTGTAATTCTCAAGCTAGGTACACCTTGATACTTATAATGAACAATTGTTACTTTGAGTTTAATGAAAGTTTTCTTATTTACTTGTGTTTTAATATGATTGTTATGGAGTAATTTGTGATATACTTGTGTGTATGATGTGATTGGTTATGGAGTATTCTTTTATGAAAAAGGTGATGCATGAAAACATATCTATTTTATGAGTTTGTTGAAGTAACATCTAATCTTGCTTAATTTCTTGGTAAAAACAATCTTTGGAAAAATATGTCCGAAAGGAGTTTCAACTTGTTTTTATTCCAAAACATTAGTGCATGAATTAGTATGGAATATGATGCTTGACACCCATTGGTATGTGCTTATTCACATACCTTTTATTCACCACCTTCAGGTTCTATTAGACCATAAACTAACGTTAAATGCCAAAGATATCGTGTTTTTGTGTTTGTGACGGTGCAGGGAAGGATATTGCATAAATGGCAACAAATCAACCAAAAAGCCTAAAACGAGCACGAGATGTGGAAAAGAGTCTAGAAGTGAAGCCAAAGATGAAATCTCTTAAGAAAAGCCCGTGACGACGAAATTATTCCTTAGAAGCTCAAGAAAATAAAAGAGACACTTAATCAATATTCAAAGATATTTAAAAGAAAAACCGTCCAAGTTTGAGCAAGTGATCTTTTAATTCTCTGAAGACTTTTAGAGAACACGTCAACACGAAGCCTCAAGTTACAAGAAGTTACATTTAGTATTTGAAACGTTTAGTAGTCTTGTAATGTAGTTTATGTGTTGTTTTCATGTGATGTAAAAGTCTAGGGGGCAAAATGTACACGAAGGCAAACTTGAACCCCTCCTAGCATGATAAATACCCCATGGGTGGCTTCATTTTGAAGCTAGTCTTTAGTCTTTAGTAGGTGTTAGTAGTTTTTAGTTTTTCTTTAAGTAAGTTTTATTTTTAATGCAAGCATATATTTTCATGTCTTAAACTTTTCTTTTTGGCTTATTGTCATTCATCTTCATCTTTATCTTTACAAATTTTGAGTTCATTGTCAATCTTTATTTGCAAAATCTTAATCTTGTATAAAAGCTTTTATATAATCTTGTCACCTTTGCATGTTTCTATTCGAATAAGATAAAAAATATGGGTTAGGGCTTGTTTTGTGTGTCGTTAGCTTATTTAAAGCTTATTTAGTCTCTTAAACAAGTTTACTACAAAGCTTTTACAAGTTTTACAAGTTTATATTTAATTTTTCTTGCCTGAAAATTGTCCAGCTTCATTTTCTTAATTTTGGCGAGTATGTAATTTAGGGTTTAGCGAGTATGGGTTTATTTTCATTTCTAGTGAGTATGGTCCCATAAACACCGAGTTTCATTTGGTTGTTAGCGAGTAAGCTATTATAGATAGCGAGTATCATCTTGGCTACGAATTTTATAGCGAGTATCATTTTGTGTAGCGAGTATCATTTGGTTGTTAGCGAGTAAGCTATTATAGATAGCGAGTATCATCTTGGCTACGAATTTTATAGCGAGTATCATTTTGTGTAGCGAGTATCAGTTTGAGTTTTACGTCTAGCGAGTATCCAAGTCAGTCTCTAGCGAGTATCATTTGAGTCAAAGTTCTTAGCGAGTTTCATTTCTTTTCTAGCAAGTATAAAGTTCCTATTTGCGAGTATGAATTTTTTCCCTTTTTGCGAGTATGCATGAACAAGATAGCGAGTTTGGCTGTGAATTTAATATTGCGAGTATGGTTGAAAATAGTCAACAATGTCATGCTAAGTTTCATTTCTTCTCATAAGTATCTAGCCTCCTTTTCATCATTTAGCGAATATTAATATTCATTAGCAAGTTTGGTTCTAGTTTTCAACTTCATATACAGCGAGTATGAACTTTCTGGTTTGCGAGTATGGTTGACCAAAATTTGCGAGTATGATGTATCTTTTAGTTTAGCAAGTTTGGTCCTTAGTTTTTCATCGAGTTTTATTTCATATGCCGAGTTCTGCGCATTTTCCCTCATCGTCTTATCGAGTGAGGATATTACCTGTTTTTCCTAAACAAAACTCCGCCAAAATTTTCTAAAAATCTATTAAGTATCGTTTTCTTATTTAATTTCAATGTCCTTGCATTTCTAGATTAAAACTTTATTAGAGTTTTGTAACACCCCCAAAAATGGGTCGTAGCGGAAGATATTGTAACTGGGGTGCTACTAAATTGGTACCACAACACAAGGTATAGAAAAGTTTTTATCTCAACCATTTAGAACACTTTCATTATCAAAAATATTCAATTTACATCGTTCAAAAATAGTGCGGAAATATAGGCCCGTAAAAGAGTTTAAGAGGTCCCAAATATATGTCAATGTTGTCTATGATCATGCCATGCCATGCCAAAAGCCTCCAACAGTTAGATATCACCTTAAACCTGAAAATACATGCTAAAAGTGTCAACACGAGGTTGGTGAGTTCATAGGTTTAGGATAAAGCAGTAAAAGTAATGTGAGTTCAGTAGAAAGTTTTGTGACCATTGTGTCGCTCACAACGTCATGAAAATAAAGTTTACCTTCATGTAAATGTAGTAATGTGGATCACAAGATTTTCGAGTGTGAATAACCTTTCACATACAAATCAAGTCCAGTTTTAGTGACTACTGCTTTACTCACAGCGTCATGAAAAATATCAGTAAAGTAGACCCTAAGTATTTAGCATTTAGTTGGACCATAGGCAGAGTCTGTGATCATTACAACGAATATAATGTCACACAAAATAACAGTCTATCACGCTAGCACTAAGTTCATGCAACCGAAGCTAGACAGTTCAGTGCGCTACCATGTAGCACATAAATATAATAATCAGGGCCCATAGCGAGTGTTTAACCCAATACACTCGTAATCCGACTTGGTATACGCCCGCATTGACCCGTCTGGCCAACAGAACGGGGGGAGTCACCCCCAATAGATCTATTTATTTCAGTCGCGCTTCCTAACAGGAACTAACAGCTCATGAAAGGGGCTTAGGCTAACTACGCAATAGTTTTGGAAAAATAGAAATAGTAT